>CM051620.1:77038305-77185805 GCA_028020825.1 Podargus strigoides
GTGGGAACAGGGAAACTCCCTCCTTTTCCAAAGACATCTTAGAACAAAAGATGCAAAATTTATTAACAGAAGTCAGAATATGAATGTTACTTAAGTACTTAAGTACTGCTGTTGCCCAGCAATGTTGCCTCTTTGAAAAGAGGGATGGATTAATGAGTTAGAGGTTTTCTTGTTTGTTCAGTTGTCAAATCTGATTTTACTCATGGGATAATTAAAATTTAGGAAGATGTAAGGGAGGTAGAAACACAATAGGCAAAAAAAGCCCAGTGGAGAATTATCTCCATTTTAATGGAACGTGAGTGTTGGCAATGTTATGACCTGGGTTGGACTGTGCTCCCACAGTCACAGCTGTAGAAACCCTGTTCTGCCCATCGCATCTTGGTTTCAAGGGAATGACTGGCAGCATAAACAACTCTCTTTTTCTCTTTCCCTGTTGTACAACAGCAAATCCGTGATTCGATGTTGTTGAATTCATGCAAACAGTAGTGTAAATGATAATTTTGCTGCAGTGTTAGTTTACCTGTTTCGGTATGCTTATAGGCTGAAGAATATAGGTATCCTACAATCTTTGATATATTATCCCCACAAAAAAAACCCAGTGAGGCAATAAAGTGCTATCTCTATTTTTCGCAAGAAGGATAAAAGAGGAAGGAAAACCAGAACTCTTGCATTCTGAGATGAGAAATTTCTTGAGAGAGAAACAAATCAAGCTTCTGAACTTAAGGCAGACATAGCATACCAGGTAGTCATATTAGCATGGCATCACAGTCAGGCAAATAAGCCCTAAAGAAAAAACATGGCAGAACTGTCCTCAGGGTTAAGATAGTATCTCTGTACAGTGTTACTTTCCATACATGTTCTAATGAAAATGAAGTGCGCCTAACGAAATAAAATATTCATTTGGAAGACTCAGGAATCAGGAGAAAGAAACCTATGTAGGAGATTTGGGGTTAAAAATTAGTTCCTCCACTAAAATAAGGAAAAATAAAAATAAAATTTTAAAAAACATAAAATTAAAGGAGGTAGATGCATCTCCACTTTTCTATGGCTTACTCCTTTATTGTTTTCATGTCTTCTTCCGAACAGCTGATATCTCTTGTGTCAGAGTCTGGCATAATTTTTTTTGTCCTTCTGTCTCCCTTTGGGGAAAAAAAAAAAATCTGATGTGTGATGGATCACATACTTTCATGTATCTTCTCCCCTTTTCATCCTTTCCCCACCCTGCATGGCCGCACTGGGTCATAGCACTGGCTGGGGAGAGGGAGACACACTAGGAGAGGAAGAAACACAAGTATTTGATCAAGTGATATTTGAGCATTTTCATCTCCTGCCTTGGTTTGAATTTCTGCATGTCTTCTTCTAAACCCAGAGAACACTTTAGTTGCACAAAGGTTATGATTCTTGCCTCCTGTTCATTTGGAAGTATCATGACCCTTTGAAGAAACAAACCCAGAGCAACACCCTAAAGCACCATCAAGGTCACAGCATAGATCGAGAAAAGGCATAACCTGCCAGATACTCTGCTTCACCCCTGGCCAAATGGTCTTTCAGGTGTTTGTTTCGTGCCACTATAGGTGGGAAAGAAAACAAACACATGGAAACCCAATGCAAAGAGCACTGCATAAATGGAGTAATTCTGAAGAAGCTGTGCCCTCAGTGACTGAATACCTGTTTTGTGGTCTTTCTGTTTAGCTCTGTGTGAGCGAAAAGACACAGGTTAATTATGCTGTAAAAGGAAAATAGTGAAGTCCTCAAATATCCATTTTTTTTCTCCCCCAGATAAAGTCTTGCATATCCCTATGCCCCACTTATAGATTGGAATATGTTGCAAACTGTGCCTCATAATATGTACATTCCTTGACTGTTGACTAACAGAATCAACCTGTCAGGTCTTACTTGTACTAGAATATAACTCTTTGGGAATCAGTAATGACAAAGCAGCAATGCGGTACCCTTCTCACACTGGGTCTTATTGAATCAAGTGCCAAGCCTCTTTGACTTCCTGATGACTTCAGTCGGACAGGAGGCTCTCATTGGAGAGCATCAGGACTATGTTACCTTCCTCCTTCTCATTTCTATTACTGAGGTGCAAAAGTAGTACATAAGTAAGTGCTGCACTGACTTAAGATTTATCTTCTCATTTCTATTGTCCTAGAAAGTTTTGAGAAAGTAAGTGACATTTCACAGAATCACAGAGTGGTAGGGGTTGGAAGGGACCTCAGAAAATCTTCTAGTCCAACCCCCCTGCTAGAGCAGGATCCTAGAGTAGATCCCACAGGAACACGTCCAGACAGGTTTGAAATGTCTCCAGAGATGGAGACTCCACCACCTCTCTGGGCATCCTGCGCCAGTGCTCTGTCACCCTCACAGTAAAGAAGTGTTTCCTTATGTTAAGACTGAACCTCATGTGTTCCAGTTTGTGCCCACTGCCCCTTGTCCTGTCACTGGACACCACCGAGAAGAGTCTGGCCCTGTCTTCCTGACACCCACCCTTGACATATTTATAAGCATTAATGACATCCCCCCTCAGCCTCCTCTTCTCCAAGCTAAACAGACCCAGTTCCCTCAGCCTCTCCTCATATGGGAGATGCTCCAGTCCCTTCATCATCTCAGTGGCCCCGCGCTGGACTCTTTCCAGTAGCTCCATGTCCCTCTTGAACTGGGATGGCCAGAACTGGACACAATACCCCAGACGCAGCCTCAGCAGGTCAGAGTAGAGGGGGAGGAGAACCTCCCTTGACCTGCTGGCCACACTCCTCTTCATGCACCCCAGGATACCATTGGCCTTCTTGGCCATGAGGGCACATTGCTGGCTCATGGTCAGCCTGTTGTCTACCAGGACTCCCAGGTCCTTTTTCCCAGAGATGCTCTCCAGCAGCTCAGCCCCCAGCCTGGACTGATCCATGGGGTTGTTCTTCCCCACATGCAGGACTCTCCGCTTGCTTTTGTTGAATTTCATTAAGTTTCTCCCTGCCCAACTCTCCGGTCTGTCCAGGTCACGCACAGCCCTCTGGCATGTCAGCCACTCCTCCCAGTTTTGTACCATCAGCAAACTTGCTGAGGATCCACTCTGTCCCTTTGTCCAGGTCGTTAGTGAATATACTGAATAGGACTGGACCCAGTACTGACCCCTGGGGGACTCCACTGGTCACAGGCCTCCAACTAGGCTCTGCCCCACTGACCACTGCTCTCTGGGCTCTGTCCTTCAACCAGTTCCCAGTCCACTTCATTGCTCAATCATCCAGTCCATACTTGTTAAGCTTGGCTGTGAGGATGCCACAGGAGACAGTGTCAAAAGCCTTGCTGGAGTCATGGCAGACCACGTTGATGCCCTCCCCTCATCAGTCCATCTAGTTATATCCTCATAAAAGGCTATCAGGTTGGTCAAGCATGACTTCCCCTTGGTGAAGCCGTGTAGACTATTCCTGATAACCCTCTTTTCCTCAACATTCTTTGAGATGGAGCCAAGAACAAGCTGCTGCATCAGCTTTCCAGCGATGGAGGTGAGGCTGACCGGCCTGTATTTACGCAGGTCCTCCTTCTTGCCCTTTTTATAGATTGGAGTGACGTTGGCCTTCCTCCAGTACTCAGACTCCTCTCCTGTTCTCCAGGACTTTTCAAAGATGATGGAGAGCAGTCTAGCAATGACTTCTGCCAGCTCCCTCAGCACTCGCAGATGCATCCCATCAGAGCCCATAGATTTGTGGGTGTCCAGTTCACCTAGCTTTTCCCTAACCCAATCCTCTTCAACCAGGGCACAGTCTTCCTCCTGACTCCTTCTGTGGTCTCGAAGGTCTGGGACTCCTGAGGGCCTGCCTTAGCAGTAAAGACTGAGGCAAAGAAGGCATTCAGTAATTCTACCTTCTCTGTATCCTCCATCATCAGGGCACCCACTTCATTCAGCAGAGGGACATTTCCTCCAGACTTCCTTTTGCTTCCAATGTATTTGAAGAATCCGTTCTTGTTATTCTTGACCTCCCTTGCTAGGTTTAATTCTAAGGAGGCCTTAGCTTTCCTTATTGCACCTCTGCATTCTCTGATCACATTCTTGTATTCCTCCCAAGTGGTCAGCCCCTCTTTCCATGTCCGGTAGACTTTCTTCTTCCACTGGAGTTTATTTTGTAGTTCCCTGCTCAACCATGCAGGTCTCCTGGCTCACTTACATGATTTCTTACTCTTTGGGATGCTACAATCCTGAGCTTGGAGGAAATGAAGCTTGAATATTGGGCCCCCCTTACCATCCAGTGCCCTGTCCCACAGGATTTCTCCAAGCAGTTCCTTCAATAGGCCAAAGTTAGGCTCCTGAAGTCCAGGGTAGTGATCCCTCTTATTGCTCTGTGCCTACTGCACATGATCTTGAACTCCACCATCTCATGGTCACTACAGCCAAGGCTGCCCCCTACCTTCACATCCTTGACCAGTCCCTCCTTGTTTATCAATACAAGGTTCAGCAGTGCTCCTCTCCTTGTTGGTTCCTCCACCACCTATGTCAGGAAGTTGTTGTCAATGCACTGCAGGAACCTCCTGGACTGTGCATGCCTGACTGTGTAGCCTTTCCACCAAATGGTGGTTGAAGTCCCCCATGAGAACCAGAGCCTGTGATTTTGAGGCCACTTCCAGTTGTCTGTAGAAGGCCTCATCAGCTTCCTTGTGCTGACCAGGTGGTGTATAATAGACAGCTGCAATAGAGTCTCCCATGTTAGCCTGCCCCTTCATTTTTACCCACAAATTCTCAACTCACTCATCAGCTACCCCTGGGAAAAGCTCAATACATTCTAATTGCTCCTTCACATAAAGAGCAACTCCACCTTCACGCTTTGTTGGTTTGTCTTTCCTGAAAAGCACATAGCCATCCATGACAGCATTCCAGTCATGTGAGCTATCCCACCATGTCTCTGTAATAGCAATAGCCCTTCGACCTCACGCAGATCTCTAGTTCCTCTCATTTATTCCCCATGCTACAGGCGTTGGTGTAAAGGCATTTCAGAGAGCTGAGCTCACAGCTATCACCCTAGAAGGTGTAGAAAGACCAAGCTCATCCTCAGTTATCCTGATTTTATTTCCCTCCCACTTCGAACCTAGTTTAAAGCCCTCTCAATGAGCCCTGCCAACTCATGGGCCAAAATCCTTTCCCCCCTTGAAGAATTTATGGGTAGTCTGTCACTTTATGTAGGTCAAAGGGCTCAATAGTACAATTTTCAGCAGAACTCCATTTGAAATATATTCCAGCCTGTAACACACAAGTTCTCTGGCCCAGGTTCTTCTTATTGGGCTTAATAACTGCATAATCTAGAACTGCATGTATTCATCCAGGAAAGAAACTGTGGGATTCTCCCATGAGACTGTCCTGGTTTTGTGGGAACAGCCCCCCAGCCCAGCCATGGCAGCAGGCCATGAGCAGCCCCCAGTCAGTGGGAGTTTCAGCCAGGGCAGCTGCCCCAAGATGACTCACAGGTGTACCCCACCCCACTGACATCTGCTCCGTATAAAGGGAGGGAGTTTGGGGATGAGGGGATACCTTTTCCTGTGGCTCCTTCCTCTTTCCATCCTGTTCTTTCTGCTGCACCCAAGGACCAGGCTGAGTATAAGCTTCTGCACTTTATGTGGGTGATTGTATTACTTTTGTTATTTCACTAAATCTGTTTCTACTTCAGCCCATGGAGCTTCTCCCTCTTTTCCCTGATTCCCCTTCTCAGATGTGGAGGGGTCATCCTGTGGTAGAACAGTGACTATAGGTTCAGCCCTGGGTACAGAGACTTAGAGTTAGAATACCATAGGCTGTCACAGATTTTCAAAATGAAACTATTACAGAAAGCGTAAAGAAGAAAAACATTAAAAATAAAATATGTTCCTAACTTTATCCCTCTGAGAATTTAATGAGCTGAAGTACTCAGCAGATAAAGAAAAATCTACATTTTAAAGTCACTATAATTTTTTTTCCCTTTACCACAAGCAGAAAAGAACAGACGGATAACAGATAAAAAACAAGATGTTTGTATTAGGATTGAATTAAGAAATGTTTTCCCTCAAATAACTTAATGCGAGAAGTTTACTGAAAATTTTCATAGGAGACATTTATCATTAAATGTATCTTTGATTGAGCACTTAATCTTCCACAAAGCTCTTCATAGGACCTTCAGGAGGAGAATTATGTAACCTGATGAAACGCTCATCTTTTCTGAAATGGAAATGGGCCACTGTAAAATGTATCGACCATTGCTAATAAAGAAAAACATAAGAAACATGTTGAGACAGGGAAAAGGAGGAAACTCTGCTGTATCTAGACATATATCAGTTCATTAAGTATGTACACCCATGTTAAGTATGTATAAGGTTAGGACCTTTTCCCTTGTTGTCTCATGGCCACGGTTTTCCACCACGCTAAGCTGGATTTTTCCTGCAGCAGCACCTCCTTGCAGTGACTGGCAGAGAGCTGCAGTTTGTGTGGTGCACTGGAAGAGTGGCAGAAGCTCTGTGGTTATACCTGCTCAGCAGCTGGGAAAAGAGAAGAGAGAAGAGGAACTGGATTGATTCATGTGCTTATAGAAATGTAAAGGTAAGGATAGCAGAACAGCTCTTGATAAATCAGAACAATTGTGCCTGAATCAGAACAGATGTCAGATAAGTAAGTAGCCACTTTTTTTAAGTGAGAAAAATTGATTATTGCAGTTCCATGAGAGGATGCCAGAACACAAATCAAACAGAACAGCAGATAGCTGGTTAGTGAAAAGGTGAAAGAGAGAAGTAAAGGCAATAGCAGAAAAAAGTGGTGTGCTCATAAGCATAGTTGTCTCTTCTAGAGTGGCCAGAAGCCTTCATAAGATGCTGCAAGTGGCACTGTTGGATACACCTGAAAACTCAGTAGGAAATTAAAAGGCAATTAAGTGTGTAACTCATGGAACTCGTCACAGGAGTCCTTCTATGATTCAGTGTTCATGTTCTGTACTGTTACACCGGGCAGTTGTTTTGTTCTGTCACTTGCACTCTCCAAACATTTAGCTGCAACCTAGCAGGGATTGAGGAGGAAATAACATCCCAATTTTCACACCAGCAACAGCTGCTTTGGTTAGGCAGTGCACTAAATATAGTAATTTGCCATGTAGCCAACAACAGTGATAGGACATCAAAAAGAGATTCTGTGACATAGCAGGGATCCCTAATGTGCTACGAATGATGGATGGGCTGTTCATGTACCTCACAGAATGATGCCGCTTTTCAAAATGGAAAGCGGCGTGTGTGACCATCAATATCTTACATTGAATTATTGGCTTCTGTCACGATGCCTGTATTTTAGCCAACTCATGTGGTGGAAAATTATTTTATCCTAGTGACATTTCTGATAAAAGAGCCATCAGTAGATATTTTCCCTGAGAAATGTGTTCTAGAGGTTTACAGGTAATAGCAACAGTCCTTTGAAGAGCCATCTGTGATTCATAATAAGTTAAAAAAATATCCATTATTTAACAAAGATTGAAACATGAATATGCTTGTGTTTAGTTGATCTGTTTTTTTTTTTCACACGAGCATTCTCTATGCCAAACATCAAGATGGATGGCTGTTGTACCTGTGTAGTATGCTGCCTGACTAAATGTTACTGCTGCCTTCTGTGCCTTTATTATTGATGGGAGTAAAATGCCTCCAGTTAACAATGGTGGTATGACAAAACACTAACACTCCTGCTCTTCACCCTAAGTTGCCAGGAGGATTTTGATGTTGCTAGTATACCTCAGCCTGTGTGGGTCATAATGAAACTCCATCTGACAGGACAGCAGCCATGACAGTAAGTGGAGTTTCCTCTCCATCAGCCAATGAGGAAATTAAAAATTCATTGAGGCCAGGACTTGCTGTATTCTGCTTCTCATCTTATACTATTGAAGTGCTATGTAATACCTGAAATACTTTTCAAAATTAATTATACTGAATTCAGTTATCCAACCATATAAAATGTAGCATGAAGGTTTCAGCCAGGTCTAGCAAACCACAAGTGTTCACCATGTCATCCAGGCACTGTCTATGCACACCTTATGAAAGGAAGATGATTTGGTTGAAATCAAAGTATATAGGACAGCAGTAAGGGATGAAGATTATTCAGAGGTAGTTGCAACATCTTCTTTCTTCAGTTATACTTCAGGATTGGGCTATACTAGCACTTTCGTTTCAGAAATAATTGCATCACGATCATTTCATCTACTGTTCTGCAGTGGATCTGTACCTTCTCTGTAGGGAACAGTTCCTCCTGTTCCTTTTTTCCTTTGAGTCCCCTGCTGACAGATGCTCTTCAGCAAAGCCTTGGAACTTTGCAAAGCAATCCTTCTATAAAGCAACCACCGTTGACAAGCAAATTTTAATGTGGTGTTATGTCTTCTACTGTCTCTCCTTCACTTTCAGTACTCTCGACTTAACCCCAGGTGACAAGGTTTCCCATCTTTTCAAAACTTGTGACTTTCCCAAATGATGGGTGTCCCTGCCTCATACCCACACTGCAAGTAAGCTATATGTCATACCCAGCAGTCAACTGAAGAAAGCAGTCTTGCCCTCTGTCCAGAAGACAGTAACATCTATGAAATGCCATGGAATATACATTACTATATACATTACTATGAAATACAGAATATAGTTGGCATTGTGTCACAACATTGCGTAATCAAAAAAAAAAAAAAATCAACCTTATTTTGAATGAATTAGTAATTAAACACTAGGACTTTTAAATCATAACATTAGCTGTTAAAATATTTGGAATTTAAATTAACTTCTGCATTTTAGAATGCCAAGTATCTTGTACTGCAAAGTATCCATCTGCAACAGTACTGGAAACTGTGGGTGTCACTAAGCTTGTTTCTACTTGGGTAGCATCTACAGTTAACCAGTACTCAGGACTAAACTGTAGCAGTTAGTCTATCACCCAAGACTCCCTCCCCAAATGGGAAGAAGAATTGGGGCAAAAAAAGGAAAAGACCCATCAGTCAAAGTATAGACAGTTTTAATAGAATGACAAAACAGAAACAACAATCAACACAGAGCATAAAGGGTTATAGTCAGCCTGGTTCAATGCTGACAGCAGGAACAGAGCACCACCAACAAAGAGCCTCAGGGAGAGGAGGAACTCCACCCTCACTGAGCTCCCTCCTTTTATAATGAGCATGATGAGGTGGTGTGGGATACACCTGTGAGTCAGCTGCCTTCATTGGAACTCTCAGCTGACTCAGGGCTACTCATGGCTGCCTGCATGGCTGGCCCATGGGGCTGTGCCTGGGGAAGCAGGACAGGTTTTGACATTAGTTTTGAATGTTACATTTTGCCATTTGTGAAAAAAGACCATTTTCATAAAGTTGAGATGGGATCCAAGGTGCTTTCATTTTTCAAGATTTTTAATTTCACTGTAAATAGTTTGGCAAGCCCTATTCAAGAACCACAACTGCTGCAATCAATAGCAAGAGACAAGGTATCTATCAGCACAGTAGGGATGGACCAATTTAACGCAGCACAGTTCCTCCTTTTTTTTAAAAAAAATCCACTTTCACAAGTACAAGACAAACAGTGAATTAAACACTTCTTAAAGTACTTCTTAAAGTGTACTACCAGTAATTCTGTCACATGTTTCTGGGATTTTATGTTTCCATGAACATGTATTAATTGCATAAGCAATAAACTACCAAGCTTTGCCTGCAACTTTTTCGATGTAAGCCTCCTTTCCAGAGGAGACATTCTAGGGGATCATGGATAGTGACAGTAAAGTGCAGACCTGCCTGGTTATGTATTCTCCAACAGTAGCAAAAGCTCACACTTATCAGCCTCCTTTGAATTGGACACAGATGACCACTCCAGAGATTTCTAAAAACTAATGACTCTGGAGATTTCTGTCCTTTCATCCTAAAATGGATTTCTCTCTTTCCTCCTTCAGCTTTGCAACTACCAGTCCACCTTTTCCAGCTGAGGATCTTTGAAAATTACAGCACTTCAGAAATTATATTTTCCATTTAGCACAGGTCCTTTTTGAACCAGTTTCTCTGATGTTACAACTTTTTGAGAAAAACTGTGCAGAATGCAAAAACCCTGTGCTTCCTCATCAGATTATCTTCTCTGGAGAGAAGGAAATTCATCTTCAGCCTTGCAGACTGAGTAAGCCTGTTCCTGTGGAGAGGAAGAGCAGGGCAGCCTTCTGGACTGGACAGGAGCTGCTGTCTAAAACCGTGCCACTGAGCCCAAGTATTGGAAAAGATATTCAAGTTCATCCTAAAGTATCTAAACCATGTGCTGTCCTCACATGCCCTTGAGGTGTGCTGTTTGTCCTAAACCTCTCTGTGGTTTGGAAACTGATATGGGCAAATAACAGAGGCAATACTAGGAGTTTGAAGAGGGCAATTGTAGGCCAGCTAGCAAAGGCATGAAACAAGCAGTGTCTGCCTGCCACCAAGTGAAAGCTGAATCATGGTTAGAATCATTAGAAGTCTATACTGAATTTTACCCTATCAAATGATTCTCAAAAAAATTGAAAATTTGTGGATTTTAAGCTACTTTAGAAAAAAAAATAATCTTAATTCATCATGCAAGTTACACACTGTCTTTTGTTACTACTAATTATTAGGTAGAGGTGTATGCAGAAGGCACCACTGGACTTGCATAAGCCTCACTTCTCTAAATCAGCTTCTGATGAAGGGCTGAACTCAGTGTGAGCTAGAGGTATAAAAATCTATTCCCAAACATATTTTACATATACCCAGGTTTGTTTCCCCCAAAGTACAGCTAGTATGGCAGGTTTTTATTGAGTAATCCAACAGGAATTAGGAAAGAGGGACTATGATTAAAACAAAGTTGATGTAACTCAGAATAAAATTCCAGCATCCTAAGAATTAAGTGCCTGACAGTCATGCTGGACCAGACTTGCTTATGCTGTCCATGACTACCTCAGTATCACTTTGTGCTTCTTTTTCCTCCTATCATTTTGGTTACATCAGCCTATTAGGTTCTTGTTATTCGATTAGATGGTAAACTCTTTGAGGCAATGTTTTTTCTTCCATGAAATCACGGTGTTTGGTACAGTGGATAGCAAATACATGAGCAGGGTCTCCAAGCCTAGTGCATACCTCACATGCTTTGTCATATTCAGAAGTATTTTTTGGTTTGAGTGGTGTTACATCTACCCGTGTCTTGTTTTCTTTATCTACAGAATGTCTGCCCACACCCAGATATTCACAAGGCCTTTCAAAATTCTGAGGCTGAAATAAAAATAATAAAACTTAGAGAATGAATACATTTCCTTGTTTCTTTTATTTTTTTACCTTCTGCAGGGCTCATATTTTCCAAGTGTATTTCCATAACATATCTGCAAAGCTGCTACAGATTAAACAAAATAGAACTTCTTCTGTGTTTTTGCTTTACTTCTGTAACTGAGGCTACTGAAGGAATGTCAAGTATTGCAAAATTTGTGATTCTTATCATAAGGATTGGCAATAGATCAGTTCTCTTCTTTCATCTGAAACTCAAAACACCATTATTATTGCCATATTTATGTTGCCCTTTCCATATCTTGTATTTAACTGAATGAGTCATAATTGTCTTCTTTCAATTATGCTGAAATAAAAATTGCACTGATAGCACTGGTGGGTGCACTTGACAATGCTGCCCCCCACAGATCCTCTGCCTTTTGCTGCAGACTGAGGAAACAACTGAGCTACAAAGGTCTCAAATGTGCTCTTCCTTTAGCTAAATTAAGCCTCTTCTCTCCCTCTGAAATTCAAGGCTGCATAAGAGAATCAAGAGCAGTGCTAGGGCATTTAGCCATCCGTCAGAACTACAAACCATTGCTTGCCTACCTGCTTAGTAACATTAACTGCTTATTCCTACCAGGTTGTCCTCTTCCGAATCCTTAGTAAACCTCAGACTAAAACATTGTAACTTATGGAAAGTAGAGTTCAGCATCGTACAAGGCTTACATATAAATAATTACTTCTGAGGATCTTGGGCCACACCTCAGCACTGCAGTGCTGAGTAACCAGCAGTGTCACTTGTCATATGTATGCATTCCAGATATTTCACTGCCTACATTCCCACCATCACTGGGTTATGTGTCCTACAAAATAGGAGGTGTCTGCTACACCTCTGAAAAAGAATTTCTCTGTTGTCAGCTCTCTTAAGATTATTTGTGTTGATTTTCATTTTCTCAGCAAAGGACAGATACAAGATATGGAAACAGTTTAAGAATAATTTTTTAAAAGTAATTAAGTGCCTTATTAGGAAAAGTGATTTGCTTCTTTGTCTCAGATGTAGTCATGATTACACTTCAGGTTATTTAGTATTATCTGACAGAGCAAGTACTTTGCTGGTGCCTGAAAGGTCAGTGGTATATGCTTATACTACAAAGGTGGCCTGTCTTCCAGAGGAAGCGTGTCTTAAGTAATGAAGATTAAACTTATTTTGAAGTATGATTTCCTTCCGTGAGGCAGACACTCCACACCAGCCTTTTCAGTTACTGGTATGGCTATAATCTCATGAGTGGTATGTTGCTGCTACTTCAGCTCTTGTAGTCATGTATTTTGGTGAGCATGGGAAGAGCAATGCAGACTTTAGGATGACTTTTGCTGCAAGGGAATACATTCACAGACAGACAGTGGACTGATGCAATGAAGGCTACCTTTGCATTCTCTTTGGCCTCTGCAAAATCTCCAGACACACAGCAAAAGTATAGGACAAACTGCTTGGAGATGTATGTTTCAGAAGAAAGAACTTTACTAGTGATCCTTTATTTTCCTTAAGGAAATTGTTCATTAGTCTACATATATGCACTGAGTAAGATTTCATTCACTTTGTGCAGATCTTTAAAAAAAATCTCTGCTAATATCCAACACATGACTTCAGAAAACTTACAAAGGAGCTTTTGTAAGTTTTGCTTCCATAAAAGAAATAACTTGCCCAAAAAATATTCTGAAAGTGAACTTTATATGGACAGAAACATACCAACTATGTACTAGCCTGTGACAGCACGCTCTCTTTGTCTCTCCCCTCTTTCCCTCGCTGTATTGTCTCTCCCCTCCCCCTTTTTAAAGCTTATTAACTCAGATCAATCCTTCAGTGGTAATATTGCCTTTGGGTTACATGCCAGTCTATGGAATTATATGTTTGAACACAGGGCCAAACTAGCAGCTATTCCCCTGCCACTAAAGGTGAAAAGGTTTCCAGTAAATCAGGTTACTTTTCCACAGGGTAAGCGGTGTTAAATACAGTCTCTCTGGGTACTTCATCAATATGATTAACCTATTGGCATTATAGTTATCAAATTGCACTATAAGAAGTCATAAAGTTAAAAATAAATCTGTTTTCCATTGAGAAAATCTATTTAGGTGGAGACTGCTATATTAAAAGCTTACCAAGTATGTATAATAGCATCATAGTTCATGGGGAATCATTACCACAATGGAGGTTTTCAAAATTAAACTTGCAAGAATGTCTTACAGATAAGTAAAAAGCTCTCAAGGGATTCAAGGTACATACCATATAGGGCCATCATCTTATCAGAGTTTTACTTCTAACCCTATTAGAAGTCACCAAGCTAAGAAAGATTACAGCATGTAGATTGTAGAGATATTTTGTAGACACTTTGCAACTCACCGCAAAATGTTCACCTTGGGATCTTGGTCCCTGTAGCTGACTTAAATGACTGCCCTAATTCCACCACCATGGCTGCAGCAGTCTCTTAATGTACCATAAATCCAGTCAAGTACTTTGACCTCTTTATTCATTGTCACTATAGCTCCTGAAATTGTCCATTCTAGCAAAGGGCCTGCAGGAATTTGGTTCTTTTGACAAATGTGGGTGGAAAGCAAGTTGGTTTCCTGCAAAATATGGCTGTGCTGTTACTGCAGAGAAAATAGAGGCAGTGGGGAGAAACTGGAACACTAACACACACCAAGTGGGATGGTCATTAATTCCTACTACGTGCAAATTACTCACATGGTTTAACCAAGTACATTACAGTGCATTAAGTGGCTAACGCTTCTGTATCACATTGACTGGTGCTTATGGATACCAGGTCTTATTAATGGGAAATGTTAGAATAAAAAACTGATGCAAAAAAACTACTCCAGATGAAGAAACCTGATGCTTGTATAAATGTTTGTAAGCAAAAGATACATATTTATTGCAGTTTCCTTCAGATCCTATTCAGTAGATTCTTCAAGTCTGCTTTAAAGATAGCTTACACTTTTTCAAGGAAACATGGCTTTTGGATGTGGTATGTACAACCTTCTAATAAAACGCTTCTCAGAAAATGGAGAAGCATCAAACCACCTTGGCAATCAGAGTACTCTTACTAAATTAATCGTACTATCTTAAAAGATAGAGGAAGATGAGAGTTCCTACCAGGACCTGATTCATACAAAGCGTTACTGCTTAAAGAGGTGCAAAAACTTGTATATCCAGTTCTGCAATTTTTATTGTTATTAAACAGGACAAATTCAGCAATAAATCTAAATGTACTGAGAGACTGGACTGTTTCAGTCCCTTAAAAAATGCTGCACTGCATGATGACAATTCATATCTAGAAGACTTAAAAATATGGACTCTCTTACATTTAGTAGATTAAAATTATTCATTTGAAATTTAGTAGAGTTGCCTGCATGTATATGAAAGAAGAAAGTTAATTATTTCTGTCAAATTCTAAAATGTTGTTAAAAGCTGTTTGATGAATCCTGATATTATAAGTAGTTTTGAGGATCCTGTTCTGACAGGGGTGTTGGTCTAGATGATCTTCGGATGTCTCTTCCAACCCCTACCACTCTGTGATTCTGTGATTCTATGATTCTTTAGTATTTTATTTGTTAATATAACAACATACTTATACAATAAATGCTTAGTTAGTATATCATGTTTCATTCAGGGAATGAATTAATGTAACTGGTTAATAAAATCAGTCTGAAAAATTTAACCTACTCTTTTGGGTCAGTTACCCTGTATTATCTTGCAAATGACTATGACAATAAGTTTTATCATCGTGATATACAATTAAAGAAAAAGACTTAGGATTAGATATTTAGAGTCACAGTTTAAAAATATCTCCCAGACTGAAATTGCAAAATTGGCAATGTTAGTACTATGTTGAAATTACAGAACCTGTACTTGGATCTTTCTAAAGAAGAATAGAAAAATTCTTTATCTTATCCTTCATCCTACCTGTAGCTGGTATCAGGTACATACAAAGACAACTCTATACTATCCTCTATCAAATTTCCACTTGCACAAATTTGCATTTCTTTAACTGTGAGGCATTCTTTCTCACTCCTTAAGTGCACTGGTTTAGACACTGTTTTCCAGCACCTTGAAGCATTTGGTCAAACTTTCTAACTTTTTTGAAAACTCCATGTTGAAGTTATCCATGGCTGTCTCCAAGTCACCTTCAAATCATTCTAAATTATTTGAAATTCTAAATTATTTGGAAAAAAAAATTATTTGAAAAAAAATTATTTATGGTAATAAATGTGCCACTGCACAGTATTCTGGGAGAAAATGTTTTTTACGTAGGATCCAAAGAGCAATTGTAATGATTAGGACAGTTAAAAATTAAGGGAGAGCTAAAGTAATAATAGATTGATCTTATCTTCCTTAATCCAGAACCTTTGGACTATAAACCACCCTATTCTTCTGCTCATATTTTGTATTTCCCTTCTACTTGGTGGCGTTCAGTGATCACTCAGGCTAAGACGTTAAAACAAGTGATGCCATTTACAGCATCTAGACCTTCACAGCAGAATCTGAGGATGGATGGGGCAGGAATTAGGTAAACACTTGCTGAGCTTTACAGAAACTAGTACACTAGAAACTAGTCATCAAAAGGGAAACATTATCTCAGGT
Organism: Podargus strigoides; assembly: GCA_028020825.1. Lineage (NCBI taxonomy): Eukaryota > Metazoa > Chordata > Aves > Caprimulgiformes > Podargidae > Podargus > Podargus strigoides. The sequence goes on from CM051620.1 coordinate 77,054,149, forward strand.
CCCAACCCTTGCTAAATTTTGGATGCCTTAGGCTATGTCTACATTAATATCTAATAAAGCAGAGTAAGAGCAGCTGATTCTAAGATTCTGACATCCACACAACATGCACTTCAGGTACTTTTGTAGCTCTCTTTGAATTTTTCCCTTTTTTCCCAGCATTTTGGGGTGCATCTGGCCATTGACAAGACAGAAGTCCAAACATAGATGTGAGAAAGATTAATGGAAAACCAGAGTTAATAAATGTGTTTCTAGAAATATTAGTAAAAGTTGTTGTTATTGTATCGGGAAGACTTAGCCAAGAATACTGTTGTGGTCATTCATGTCTGAAACACATGAGCTCAGCCCAGAAGATGTGCAGGGAAGGATCATCATGTCACTGGGAGAATGGAGATTCCTGCTTATGGAAAGCAACTAAAAGAGCCAACTATGTTTAGCCAGGCAAAACAAAGCTGAGCAGGGAAATGATTGTCTCTGTAAACGGATCAGAAAGGTAAACACTAGCAGAGGAACAGTTCTTTAAGCTTAAGGACAATGTTGACACAGAACTAGTGGGCATATCCTGCCTGTGAATACATTTACAACAGAAATTAGCAGGTGCCATAGCCATCAGAGAAGTGAGGCTGTGAAACATTTTACTATCAGAGTAATGGGTACAAAGAGTCCAACTTCTTTTTGTATCAACCTTTGTGGTTGCATGATGACACGTAAGACTGGATGATGCCATTGCCTGAAAGGCAGGTGCTGCGGGTAGTCCCCTGCTGCACCATACAGCTGTGGTACAGATATACGTCCTCAGGCTTGCGCAATTCTGAATGATAGCTTGTGGTAAAACACTAAGCAGAATCGATCTGACTCCGCTAGGCATACTGCTGTGACCCTTTTATCATCTCAGGATCAGTGTGAGGAAGGCCGATTTGCCTGGTGCTTGCTTTAAACCCAGGATTTTACCCTTGTTGTGTGGCTTGTTTCCCACCAATCTCATTAATGTTGGTAGTCCTTCCTGAGGTATTGCATTTGGGAAGTGAACCCCTGATCTGTATTGTGCAGTTCTATTGCATTCTGCTGTTAGTAAGAGGGGATCATTTGGCATTTGGGTGGACTCAACAGGTGCTGAGAGAAAAATATTGTTAACTATTACATATGGAATTTTATGACATGTATGAATAGTATTTTGTTGTGTTATTGTCCTGGTTTCCCAAGAACAGACCCATGGGCCAGTCATGACAAGCAGGCCATGAGTAGCCCAGAGTCAGCTGGGAGGTCCAAATGAAGGCAGCTGACACAAGTTGACTGACAGATGTATCCAATACCACTTAATCTTGCTCATTATAAAAGGAGGGAGTTTACTGAAGGTGGAGAGTTCCTTTTCCTGGTGCTCCTTCCTCTTGGCCTTCTGTTCCTACTGATCCTAAGGATGAGGCTGAGTATAAGGTTGTCTGCTTTATGTTTGTGTTTGTGTTTGTATCAGTTTTGTTATTTCATTAAATCTGTTTCTCCGTCAACCTGTGGGTTCTCTCCCTTTTTCCCCTGATTCTCCTTCTCTGCTGGGGAGGAGTCATCAGGTGGTAGAACAACTGCTGCAGTTTAACCCTGGGCACAGGCTAAACCTAGACCGTTATATGCAACAGAGAGAAGAAATAACTAAGGGCAAAAGAAATTTGAAGAAGTTTAACATATAGCACACAAGATTAATAAATATTACCTGAAATTGATTATCCTGTGAATCTGCTTGAGGTAACAAGACAGTAATTGTCAATGTCATTAGAAGCTATTGGCAAAATACCATATATTATATTTCATGGCATATAGTATCTTTATTGGAAACCTCAGTGCTAATAAATATTTATGCTACCCAGGCTGTAGTTCTTATCTATGATTATGTTTTTAGGTGTTACGGTATTTTATGGAATAACTAAATGCAGACGGAAAAATTCAATAATTCCATGGTTATTTTAACTGTGAAGAAAGGTTGGTCCTGCCTCTACTTACACAGTCAAGTTGAGGAGCCTAGTCATGACACACCAAGCAGAGCCAGAGCCACGAGATGCATCTGAGCTGTTAAGAAAGACTTCTTGGCACACCGGTGTGCTTTGTCACTCATCTACACAGCTGCTAGGGAGTGGTGCATCTGGGTCTGCATAATGCTCTGCTTTCATCACACATGTATTCTCAGATATGGCAAAGCAGGTGGATGTGCCCCAGCTGTTCAGCAGCTGTCCAGGTGTAGCCTGGGCTGAAAAATGGCATAAAGGAAGAAGTGCTTGTTCCTTTCTCAACAATGAGATCCAACTGAAAAATCAGGAAAAAGAGTAACAATTCCTTTTCCTTTTATATAGAAGAAAAACTCCTGAACAATTTTGTAATGAATCATATAATCTCACTTGTGTGATATAAACTTTGTGGAGTATAATTATTTTTAATAACTTTTGACTCAAACAAGTTGTTAGTGTATAGTACATGGGAAAGTGAATGCATCTGACAGTATAAAAATGTAGTTTGTAAAGCTGTGGAGCTCCTTGTTGCAGTATGGTGTCTACACTGCATGGATATGTGCAATGACAGAGCAAACAAGCTGTCATGGAAGAGAAATCCACCAAAGACTTCCAAGCCAGTAGAAGTTTCTGGTATTTAGCATGCCTCAAACCTTCAGATTTGGGAGGGCAAACTAGGAAATGTGTGACAGAGGAATGGATGTGTGACACACAGACTACGTTTACTTTCTTCCCCAGCAAGGTGAGTGCAAGGGGGAAGTGAGTGAAGTGAGTTCAGATCTAAGCATGGTAAGGTTTTTGACTTCGGCCCCACCCTTTAAAGGATTACAAATTTTATCTCTAAAAGACTATATAGGAAAAACAACAGATAAACATTACACGTGGCTTTCTCTTGCACCGAGAACTGCTTTGTGTGAAAGTGGTGAGAAAAAGGGGCTCATTTTTAAAAAGGAGGGGAGGGGAGGAGAGGGAGTGCGTGGGGAAAAGGATGGGAAGGGTTATGGTTTCTTTCTTGCACATGAAGGAATCCTCAGCAGATAAGCTACAAATGTACAAACAAGTTGTGCTGGTAACAGTACATATAGCAGTATTAGTTTATCTGCACTGAAGACTCGTCCAGCTCTCACTTACAGACCTAGGTTTTGTGGGGATTGGCTGGAGTTTGGGGATAGTTGGCTGACAACAATATCAGCAGATTTTAATTTTTTTTCCAGTTCTCTCTTAACTAGATGAAGAGTGAGTAGGTTGGTGTGCCTGTACTTCTTAATTGTGTAAGGCTTGAAAACTTTGAAGCTTTAATGTCATTGGAATGAAGCACCCAGATATACAGGAACTTATCCTGAATTCTTCAGGACTCTTGAATCGGCTTGAACTAACTTAGTATATTATTCTTTCCTCACACCATTTTAATGCTGTATTTACAGTGCCATGAGGGTCTATAGAGGGCTCTTGAAATGGGGAAAAAATGACCAGTACTTTAAAAAAACTAAAATTAGGTTTGGTTTGGGCTCTGAGTGACAGCTGAGGTTGTTTCCCAAATTTTTTGCCAATGGCTGTTAACCATGTGACAAAAAAGAATCCCAGATCAATATATCAATAAATTTCACATGATAATAATCCCTCCCTTTAGAAATAGCCAGGTGAGCTTAAATGGTGGTTGAGTAATGTCATCTTCCTTGCCTATGTGGCCTACTAGCTTCATTTTTTTCTTATCTTACCTTAGGTGAGAGCAGAGAGTAGACGCTAAAGATAAAGAATTCTATCCAAAATCCATGCTGCCTCCAGAAAGTCATTTGCGGAAAGGAGATGGCAAACAAATCAAAATATCTCATCAGCAAAATTAGTATTTATGAAATTAGTGATGGAGCAGAACTGGCAGAGTGATTGCATTATAAACATTCAAAATGTAGGGGGAGGGAACAGAGATTTTGCTCATTTTCCCTCCCACTGCTAAAGCACTGTATTTAATTGACTTACAATTTTTCCCCTAATATATTTCTTTATGAAACCTGCCTTGAGCAACGGATACATGATTGTTCACCGAGGGTTGTGCCTCATTTGTTCCTGTAGATTGTGCCTAATTAACGCTAACTTGTCTGTACATAAAAAGTACAATAAGCTGTCCTTTCCAATTTAATTCCGACAGTTTAATCGAATCTGTATTCTTTCAAAAATAATTAGATCATTTACACTTCATTAACATGTAATGTAATGTTGAGGCATTCATCATAATGATTTCTTATTTTTCTTGTGCAATATTATCTCCTCTAATGAAACTGTTAACACCATGCATGTCTTAATTAGCTTTATCATATCACTGACAATTTCAGGGAGAGCTACATTTTTACAAATGAAATTAAATTAGTTCAATAGGTACATTTGAAAAAGAACATACTCTATTAATGCAAAAATTTTAGAAACGGGCTTACCTTTGTATATAATCTAGCAGCTTGTGTAGTAATATTTTCCCATCTCTGTCTCTCAGCAATGAGAAGTCTAATGTGCATGGATCACTTTTATCACTTGAGCTTCTCTCAAGTATATTAAGCTGTCACAGGAAACATTGATAATAAGAAAACAGAGACTGTAGCACACCCTCCCACCTCATAACCAAATCCCTTTGATTCTGGGAGGAGTTCCTGTGCAAATCTTGGTGTCCCACATCCAAATACTTCCAAAACCATTATTTGTGGATTAAAGCTGTGAAGGAATTCTCTGATTCACTTCATGGAGAATGTATTCACTGTATCCCTGTTTGTAAACCTTGGCCAAAAATGAGTGATGCAAAGATTTAATCCTGCATCAAAAGAAGAAGCCACTAAGAAGCCACTACTCCTGTGGGCCTGGAAACCTCCATGTTAGCATACATCTTTCAACAAGTATTTACAAGCCATTCACATAGTGACAACATCCTGGCAACCAAGGATGTGTTTGTAAATGTTAATAGAAAACAAATTGCCATGGAACATCTCCTGGAAGGTACTGAGTACCCATAGCTTAAAAGGAAAGCCAGCAGCAGTGTTGTGCTCAGTATTTCACAGGAAGCATTCGGTATCTGCCTGGACTGAGATTTAAACTAGCTGAAGGTCCTAAAATGTTTTAGAGACAGATAAGCTTCTTTCCCTCAACTCTCACAGTCTTGCCAACACAAGGAGTGTGCCATATTCCTGTCTGTTGCAGCTGAACGAATATTGTGAGACAAAACAAAAATTGCAGGCAATTGTTAGAATAAAATAAACAGATTTGTTGTTATCAATGTTCATGACCTCTTTAATTTTGTTCTGCATGAACACTTGTGCAAACAATTATTTATTCAAAGAATTTATCCTGGGTCTTAAAAATCTGGAGAGTACATCAGTAAAGATTGTGCAAACTTGGGAGGAATCTTTCTGAAATCCATGTGACCAATCTCATATTATCTCCAAAAGTAGCCAGTGGCAAGTAGTAACCAAGAGAGAGTTGATGCATATGGTTCACAAAAAAACATAGGTGGGAACATCAAAGAACATTTTTTGTTAAATATTTTGAAGAATAAACAATTCTGTAAAAATGACAATACATCTTAGAACAATTTAAAAGCAAGCTAGGATGCTAAATTAATCCGAATATTTGCTATAAATAGATTCACTAGCACTAACTACTTCTACTCGCTTTGCAAAACTGAAGCAGGGATAATTGTATTCATTTCTCTTTATTTATGTACTGTCAAAGGTTGTTGTACACAGTCTGTTGGACCATTACTGGTAAAATTGATAATGATAATATCTTTGAGTCCCAGGGGCCCCATCAGCTTTTTAAAAGAAAATGCTGCAGATGACATTTAATAAATTTCAATACACCTTACCAAAATCCATGGACATAATCAAAAGTCAGATTCTGACCCTTTCATGATAATCTGCAACAGCTTTTCATTTCCCTAGTCCTGTTTTACATTTAAAGCAATTATAGCATGTACTGAACCCTTCTGTAGTATTATTGATTTTTTAAACTTTTCTCACTAATATTTTGACTGTTGATTTTCAGTTTTCTTGATGCTTCTGCTTTTTAAAATAGTAGTGTAACTTATCCAAAGCTTATTAATACAGGAGCAGAATGCCAGTGAAATGGGTTTTAGTTTACTTTTTAAACTTTAAGCATGTAAATAAAATTTTCCTAAAAAAGGTAATTAGTCATTACAAAATAGCTAAATACTAAGTTTACGATTTTGTATATGAGTTAGATTTTTGTCCTTTCCCTGAGAAGCTTGAGAATAAGGAGTTTTAAGAGGACTGAGGAAAATCGTGTGAGCTATTTACTGTTGTCTTCAATAGAACTATGATGTTACTAGAAGAGCTCCATTGTTTTCTGATAAGTTTGGGGTTTTATAAGTTGTTGTCACTTTATTAGATTTGTCACTTTAAAGTAGCTTGAACTGTTAACTCCAAATGTTATTTCTTTAGTTAGTGTTGCGTGACAAGCCGCCTTTATGATATTTGGTTTAATTCATTTCATTTTATCATATTATTAGGGAAGGATTGATCAAAATCAACAATTCTAAGAATTTGTGGAGAGCTAAGCATGTTCCATAAAAGGAAGGAAAGGGATATGTATATATCCATTTTGAAGCAGAGAGAATAAAATTTCAGCTTGTCCCAGTTTGAGTATTGTGGGATCACGGTCCTTGTGTCTTCCTACATTCCCCATAGATGTCATATCTTCAGTCAGCAAATGACCAAATCTGAAAGCTTTTGGAGACCCTTTTTGATCAATTTTAGCAAAGGTAAGAGAGAAAAAGAGTCCTTCCCTAACCCACTCCTAAACGTGGATTGATTTGTAGACAAATCTACTTAAATGAAAATCGTATTAATTTGCTGTGTGCATTAGGGAACAAAGCATATATATTGGTACAATAGTTTTATGTTGGTTAATCACAGGGTATACATGCAGACATGCAAACAATTGAGACACAGAAGAGATCTATATGGTTCTTGTAGCCTTTTTAAGATACTGAGCAAACCCTTTGGTTCTTTTTTTTTTTTCCGTTTTCTTTTAGATCTTGTTTTGTAGATTAGGTGAGTGTTTGCTAACTTCTAATGGCTTTGATTGCATATTCTGACCATTTATTTACATGCATTCTGCTGGCACACTTAGTGTAAAAAGTGTAAGTGCATGTCAACTAATGAGTTTACACCTGTAGTTTTGTGCTGGCAGACTTATAGAGGTAACACTAATGTTGCTGCTTACACACTTTACCAGTCTGTCTGCTTGCTGTCATGCTAGTCAGTAGGGACAGCCTAGGAAACCCCCATTCTGGGTTCTGTACAAATGGGTATTCTTTCTGAGCATAAATAATATGACACTTGAAAAAGCTAGAATAATGGTAAAAATACTTTTTAAAGTAAAACTAAATGCATAAAATTTAATAATATATAGTAATATAAACTTAAAGGTAAGAGGTCCAAGTGAAAAACACTGCCAATGCTGATTTTTACCAACAATGTAAGAGTAACTTTCTAAGAAGTATTAAGGCAAAATTAGTATTTTATTTACTATTTTCTTCCATCTTCTCCAGCCAAGGGAAAATAGTCTAGATCTCCTGTGCTAAGAAGGGAAATGTTAATGTTGACTTCTTCAGAAGCATTTCTCACACAGCTTAGTTAAGCACTGAAAATCAGATTACAGTAGTTTTCTAAACCATAGAAAGAATCACCAGTGGAAGACAAATAGCTAATATCATTTTATGTACACTTTTCACTAAATATGTTAATTTATCCCATGAATAGATTTATTTGGGAATGTAGTGTTTTTAGTGTTGCATGTGTGTAGTTAAGACTTGATCCTCCCTTATCAAGGGGTTATATATCATTCACATATTGGAAAAATAAAACTCATTAATATGCCTAAGTGTGGATTTAGAGCTCTATATTTAGGTAAACAAGCTTGGCCTTCATCATATTATGTCAATATCACAGAATCACAGAATATCAGGGATTGGAAGGGACCTCAAAAGATCATCTAGTCCAATCCCCCTGCCAGAGCAGGAATACCTAGGTCAGGTCACACAGGAACGCATCCAGGCAGGTTTTGAATGTCTCCAGAGAAGGAGATTCCACAACCTCTCTGGGCAGCCTGTTCCAGTGTTCTGTTACCCTCACTGTGAAGAAGTTCTTCCTCACATTTATGTGGAACCTCCTACGTTCCAGCTTGTACCCATTGCCCCTTGTCCTATCATTGGATGTCACTGAGAAGAGCCTGGCTCTATCCTCATGACACTCACCCTTTACATATTTATAAACATTAATAAGGTCACCCCTCAGTCTCCTCCAAGCTAAAGAGACCCAGCTCCCTCAGCCTTTCCTCATAAGGGAGATGTTCCACTCCCTTAATCTTCTTTGTGGCTCTGTGCTGGACTCTCTCAAGCAGTTCCCTGTCCTTCTTGAACTGGAGGGCCCAGAACTGGACACAATATTCCAGATGCGGCTTCACCAGGGCAGAGTAGAGGGGGAGGAGAACCTCTCTTGACTCGCTACTCTCTGCCCCTCCTAATACACCCCAGGATGCCATTGGCTTTCTTGGTGTATTTAGCATATTTGTGTTTGGGTTAAAATTTCTTTTTTAGTATCATTAAAATTTCTTTTTTAGTATCGTTATTCTCTTCCAGCAGTTATCTTTCAGATTCTCCATTACTAGGGTATGTGCCATGTCAAGTATTCTTGCATAATAATATCTATGGGCAAGATAAATTAAGTTCATTTGTTTATACAGTATCTATTTGATTTATGTCTATATTTGTTTGTAATTGTCTTTATGGTTGTTAATGTTAATTAGAGAATCCATAAAAAAAGATTTTTAATGAAATGAATATATAGAAAAACACTCTGTTATAATATACAGTGCTATTTCTATAACCCAATATCAATATCCTACGTTAGTACCTTTTCACAGTTTTGCTGCGAAAATCTACTGGAAGATATTTCATGGATACACAAAGGAGCCTTTTGCTCCTTCTCTAAAGTAATTCATGGGAATATCTGTAAGTTTTCCAGCATAATCATTATTTGTTATGGAACTACAAGTCCAGAGAAAAGAACCTGTTGCTCTGCTCTTAAATTTTTTCCAGATTTTTTATTATTTTTTTTCCTGCCTCTTACTCAATTCATGTCTCAGACTTCTGGCACCATGAAGCTTCTCCTAAGGTCACCTGGTATAACAATGTCTCTATTCTGCATCATCTTAATGATGTGTTTGGGCACCAATTTTTTATCTTTATGTGTTTGGGCACCAATTTTTCAAAACACTGTGAGACCTTCTGAATTACATGCTTAATGCTATCCGTTCATTGATACACTCAGAGTTCAGTACATGCTAACTAGAAAATTTTTTTCTGAATGATGCCCATGAAGCTCTGCAATAAAGTGCAGCTTTGTTTCCCTTTGCTTCCTTTGTTTCCCAGCTGATACTGCATCATCCTTTATTGAGTCAACGATTTTGCTGGGAAAAAATCATAGAATTGGTGTTAGGAGAGAATTCTAGAATGTCTCTAGTCCAATCTCCTTCCCAAAGCAGATGGAAATTCAAAACTAGATCATGTTGCTTAGGGCCTTGTCTTGTTTAGTTTTGAAATAAGCTTGGTGATGGGAGGGTTCTGAGACAAGTCCCAGATCATTTGCAGCTAGCTTGCTAAAAATGTAATAGGGTATCGTATTAAAATCTGTCTCCCCCCCTAAACAAAAAAAAAAAAAAAAAAAAAAGAGAGCTTAAGAAGATACAAATTGTCTGGTTTTTGTTTTGGTTGGTTTGTTACAGCCCAGCTAAAATTATTCCTCCTTTTTAATATCTGTGTCTCCACAGCCATTCTGAGACATTTGCTAAATGCTGGGGGTCTGGATTTTGGTTTGGTCTTTTGTGTCTTTTTTAGTAGTCAGTTCAGTTTTCTCTCCCCCACTTGCTCACCTCCCCACTACACCATTTAAAATGATGTTAATCTACTTGTACAATCATACTCTGAATGAGCCTGCTCACCACCATAAGGCTAGGAGCTGCACTAACAAAAGAGACAAAGATCTCAGCTGCTTCTGAGCTCAGTCTTTTGGGCCACCTTCAATCATATAGATGCCTTCTCCCACCATTGTCAGTCCCCCACCTGACTCTGTTCCCTCACTATCTCTGAGGTGCTTCCCTGCTGGGACCCAGGTTTAACAGCTGTAACTTCCCTGTTCATGTCTTCACTCACAGCAAAGAGAGACAATACTGCTACTTCTCAGCTTCTCTTTAGTCAACACAGTTCAGTGTTGGATGGCTTGGCTTTCTCTGTTACCCTACTCTGGAGCGTCAATGTAGTTGAAGCAGCTTTGACTGGGGAGAAAAGACATGGGGCTTGAGGGAACTACTTGAGAGAGTCCAGCGCAGAGCCACAAAGATGATGAAGGGAGTGGAACATCTCCCTTATGAGGAAAGGCTGAGGGAGCTGGGTCTCTTTAGCTTGGAGAAGAGGAGACTGAGGGGTGACCTTATTCATGTTTATAAATATGTAAAGGGTGAGTGTCATGAGGATGGAGCCAGGCTCTTCTCAGTGACATCCAATGATAGGACAAGGAGCAATGGGTACAAGCTGGAACACAGGAGGTTCCACATAAATGTGAGGAAGAACTTCTTCACAGTGAGGGTAACAGAGCACTGGCACAGGCTGCCCAGAGAGGTTGTGGAGTCTCCTTCTCTGGAGACATTCAAAACCCGCCTGGACATGTTCCTGTGTGACCTGACCTAGGTGTTCCTGCTCTGGCAGGGGGATTGGACTAGATGATCTTTTGAGGTCCCTTCCAATCCCTAACATTCTGTGATTCTGTGAAAGTGCAGGGAGGGAACTCTTAATTTCACCCCTCCTTCAATCTCTACCCACTGGTTGATGTTTTCCAGTAATGGCTAAAAAATCTGAACCCTCAAATCAGTTTTAACACTCAGACCCCAGAGTGATCCAAAGCATAGAATCATAGAATAGCCTTGATTGGAAGAGACCTCTAAGATCACCAAGTCCAGCCAAGCAGCTTAATACAGTAGCAGTCTGTCTGCTCTGTAAGTGCTAAAAGGTCCACAACCCTGACCCAATTTGAAGGTCACAAGACAGGTTTAGATGAGATAGCTAAAACAGGATTCACCCCAACATACTTCTGTTACGTACAGATACTTCCACCCTCTGCCTTCTCAGACAGGCTCCTAGGTATACAATCAAATGTTTTGTTACCATGTTCTTTTTTTTTTTTTTTTTTTTTGAGTGATTTTTACATCAGGTGTTACTGGAAATTTATTACATGAATATATGAAGGCAGGCGAGCTTTTACGTGGTCCTCAGTGGCAGCTGCAGTTCCCTGAGTCATAGCTGAGCCAGTCTGAATCCAAGTGGACCACCAATGGCTGCAGCTCATGGTGTCTAAGTTTCTATGATAGGAGTGGTCTGAGCTAGCCACAAGAAAGCACAGAGATGTCAACAGCCTGGGCAGAGGGGCAGGCACAGCCTATGGCAGCAGGGTGACGCAGCCCGTCACAGTTGAGAGGCTGACATACTGGAGCTCTACTCATCAGATCCACACAACAGGGCCATCCACATTTCTCTCAGTAAGGACACAGGGTAGCATCAGCATCAAATTTAAGGAAAGTCCTCTTATTTATGTCAGGCTGCCAGAGGAGCTGTCTTCATACTATTTTCCCTGTTATGTGCAGAATAAAATTTTCAAATCTTTAAGAATAGGCATTGTTGCTATAAAATGTTCTCTTTACAAACAAAAAAGCACACTTTGTAAATATCCCAGACCAGAACAAGGGCTGAATGAATCAGTTTGCTGAACCTCATTTTAATCCTCTTTGAAATGTCACTAGGCTTTCCCAGCCGACGTCTGCTCTATACTCTTTGCACCAGATTGTCACCTGTTATGCAAACTACAGTGATGTTACTCCAGTTTTGGATTCATCTGAGTGAAAGCAGCACCCAGCCATTTGACAGTGAGGGATGAAGGGGAGTGGGACTGTAGCACCATATGCCTGTAGGAATTGTTAAAGCCGGGACAGGATTGCTAAAGTGATTAGAAAAGAAGCCTGGAAGTAATTTTTCCAGCATTCCTACAAGAATCAGCTCCCCAGGTTTTACACAGCCAATGGAAGGTGTCTGACAGCAGTGAGTTCACTTTGCCATGGGTGAGGAGGGAGCCAGCAGCAGCCTGATGGGAGAAATTACCTGGATCTGAAGGGCGCTTGGAAGGCTGAATTGGCTGCCGTCTGAAGAGATGGCTTCACGGCCTGTTTACACACATTGTTGAATCCAGAGCATTGATTCTATGTTTGATGTGAAAAGAAATTAAAGCACTGGTCTCATTAGATAACCGGTTATGGTTAAAGATCACAGGGAAACTCTCTCTTCTTTTGTATGACACTGAATGGGTCTCAGCAGGCAGCTCCTTGTGCACAATTGATTTCAAGCAGAGTTTTGTCTGAAAGATGCTTCTAGATTATGGCAAGAAAGCATTCTATAATCCTTCTGCCAATGTAGTTATGTTTAACAGACATTCAACTCTTATCACTGATTGATAACACTTAACTCAAAACATATTTAAGCTTTAGGAATGTCAATATTTTGCCGCCAAGTGAAGGTGACCCTTGCTCTTCTTGTTTGCTAAGTGTGCGCAGTGGTTTGCTGGTAAATTTGTAAGGGTGGTTATGTGGGCAGGCTGTTATGGATTTGCTATCTTAGCCTGAAGTGTTTGCTGCTGATTATGTGATTAAATCAATAATAATTTCTGTTTGGATCCTGTGCTTCTGGATTCATCTTCTTTTCCATGCTGTGGAGCAGAACAATGGGCTCCTGCACTTGAGCCTGGAGTGCTTTGTTGTTAAAGAAATGCCAGAGGTATGGCAGGTGGCTTCCAAATCTCTTTAGAAAGCAAAATATTAGAACAGCTCTACAGGTAAATAAACCAGTGAGGCCTTTGTGGCAAAGGAGGTGAACATGACAGGTGCAGAATAGGGGGCTCCTTTTAATCAATATTACTGTTTATTCTGGCTTACCTGAAGTAGCACATATTCTGCCAAACTGTCTTCATTCCATATTAAACAGATATTCTTTTATCCTGATACAGAGGGAATTTACATTTAAACAGGCACAGCACTTCCATTCACAGCATATGGTCACTCTAGCCACCCTGGCGGTTTTACATTACAACACAGGAGGTCTGCATGATGCACTTCACAGGACAAAGAGGATTTCCTCTCTCTTTTTCTCCCTCTCTCTCTTTTTCCTTCCCCTTCGCCCTCCTCCCTTACCCCTTACACACGTACAGACACAGAAACCACCATGAAGCAAAGTATATTAAGAATTCTTCAGTGTTCTGGACATCGTGTGAGCAATAGATGTACAGCAGGGAAAAGCACCCTGTTTTCCTTTAGTTGCTCTAGGTTGCAGCATTGGGGGTTTTTCCTTTTTTTTTTCCTTTTTTTTTTTTTCCCTGTAGCTTCTCTCCAGCAAAGGTTGCCAGCACAGTTATTTATAATAATTCATGTATTAATCTGAGCCACATTGGATGAGTCTTCAACTCTCGGAGGGGGATCCTCCCTTAATCCTTCTTTCCAAACTCCTTAGTGGCTAAAGGAGCTTTACCTTGCAAGCAACTTTTGTGCTGCTCAAGCTCCCAGCAGGAAAATCTGGGACAATTCAATGTCCTAGCAGAAATCACTGGGACACCAACAGATCTTTTAAAGTCAGAACATCTGGTCAGTCACCTTATCCCATATGGATAAACAGAACTTGGTTAATCAGGCTGTGTTAGAAAACTGATGGAAACTGAAGGTAGTTTAATGGTTATAGGATAGCACTTGGCTAATGTTTTAACACGGAGCATAGCATACTGTGATGGACAACAACTGTGCTAATCAGTTCTTTTACACAACAAATTGCTTGTGGCAATGTTAAATATCACTTTTTAAAAATGGCAAAGCAACCTCAGGAAAAGTGTTCTTCTCTGTATGTAAAAGAGGATTTTCCTAAGGTGATCATTCATCTACTAACAGCACTGTTCATTCAATACATTTATTAATACTGGAACCAAGGCTGGACAAATTAATTTTGACTCATCTCAAAACTTTTTCAGAATTCCTACCAAGCTCTCACATTGATCCTGCTCTAGCAGGGGGGTTGGACTGGATGATCTTCAAAGGTCCCTTCCAACCCCTACCACTCTGTGATTCTGTGTGACTGGGGCCACACTGATGGCACTCTTGCAGTGCAGGGAAAAGACACTAGGAATGAAGGAGAGATGAAAAAAACCTAAGGGTAAAAAAATACTTACTTATATAAGGGCCAGAGAAGATGAAATATCCTAGGCTTTTGAGGAAGAGGAAATTTTGTCTTCAACAGCATCAGATATGACAATGAAACTCACTGTAGCAATACATAAATATAAAAACAATACTGTAGAGCAAAGGTTTGAGTAAGTGTGTAAAAAAGATCAGCTCTGAGTAAGTGGAAGACTAGAAGACAGAAAAAAGATATTCAATTGTCATGTGCAGGTTTTATAAATCCCAAGGGCATAGCTTTTTTACCCATCATTTTGAAATGTTTCAAAAAACCCTAATTTCATGTGCAGGATACTGTTTTTGAAAACATTTGTAGGGAGGAAGTTTTGTGCTATAGGTATCTACACCAAGGCCACAACTGACATGCAGTACAGAGAGCTCTCCCTGTTTGTGTGTTGCACTGAAGCATCTGAACTGAATGTGTCCCACAGCAGCCATTGGTGTGTGACCTTTGTTAACGAAGGAGTACCCCAGGTGTAGCTGAAGTGCAGGATTACATCTGCGGCTGGGGAGGAGGGAGAATGAGTTTCTTACTACCAAGCCCCCTTTGTGAGTTTCTATCAAATTCTGTGCTAACTCACAGTGAAAATGAAAAGTGGTTACTGCAGGAAGAGACACTATTCATAACTTTAAAAGCTACTTTGTTGTGAAAATAGTAAAATCAACCAAGCCTGGGGCAAATAAAGGAAAATTCACGGTTCCACACTGTGGGTAAGATCAATGTTTTGGGGGGGGGGGGGGGGGGGGGGGGGGGGGGGAAGGGTAAGGAAGAAAGGAATGCTTGTCCTGGCTCTCCTCGCGATAAATCAGGACCAACTTCACTCAAGTTAATAGATTTACCACAGTGTATGATCAAAATTGATCCTACTGAATTCACAGTTACATGAACATTTTCAGAGAACCTCATTCACAAATTTTAAGGGGACTGACAATAATTGCCAGCCTTGAAGAGGAATGATGATGACTTGGTAGTTTCCTATGTACCAAATGTGATGTTTTTCAGTGGCTTTGTTTTTCAAATCAGATAGCTTTGGTGCAAGCTTCAAGGAAAAATTCACACAGCCAAGTGGTCAGAATCTGGCCCCAGTGATGAAACCAGCTGTATTATACCAATATATTATATTAACATGGTGTTAGCACTGTGATCTAGAGGAAATGTGGAATACAAGGTTGGCAAAAAGCAACTGAGAGCAAGAATGTTTCAAACTGTAGAGGCAGTGGGTAGGATCTGTACACAGGCAGTGAGTCTGTGTGAAGGGCACTGTTCCTTTTACACCCCTGTTGCTGTGCTGGTGGTTGACATCTGCCTGTCTGAAAACCACACAGCCCCAGAGAAGGAAATGGCTGGAACCTGTCACACACACAGAATCCTTTTGTTGTCCTCATTTGTTGGCCAAGAAGTCTCGTCATCCTAGTTATTTTAATTCTTCCATGTAAGTACAAGACATACTGCACAGAGGAGGATACTGCAACAGAGGTTGTTGCATTTGATCTGCCATTTTACACTCTATGCTGTATTTTCCACTCATATTCATCAGTTCTTTGGCAGACATCAGCAGAGAAGAATGACAGAAACTAAGAAATTTCAAATCCTCCTAAATCTGCTGATATTTTTGATCCTGAAATACACATTTTGTAACTGCTGGTGGGATATCCACAACTATCCATTGTGAATTGCCATGAAAGGAACAGTGTAGTCTGAAGCTGTGTGGTTTTGAACAGTCTTCTATGTACACATTTTCACGGCGAGAGTGCAAAATGAGGTGACAGACTAATTTTTGTACTTCTTTGAAAAAAAAAACCCTCTGTTAAACTTATTTGGAGATTGGATATATGCACTAGAGGGTTACTTTCCTTTTTTTTCCCCCCAGGTTATTCTCATGTTGGGTTGCTATCTCTTGCCACTGCCAGCCTAAAAAAAAAAAAATGTATATGGGAAGACCCATCCAGAATTAGGGGCACGGTACTTCATAATCTGCCTCACATCTAATACAGTCTGGCTGGGTTTAGATTAAGGGTAATGCGTGCCTGTTCTTCCCCTGTCCTTTTGTTCTTGAAAGCACCATGTCGCAATAGTGATTTTTATAAAGGAGATATGATCCCTCACCACAGAACCCCTCACTGCAGTGCTGGATTAATTAGATGATTTTGGGAACCATGGGGATGTTTGGTTGTTGGTGACCCAGGTACTGGTATCCCCTGTTATCTGTGAAAATTTGACATCAAGGTCCTGGAAGAGTGCAGCTCTAGCTAGGCTAATGATGGTTTTCCAGAGCAGAACTATCCTTTCATTAACATGGTAAGTCAGAGAAAAAAGCCTTGGGCTTTGCTTGTTGATGGCCAGATGATTTAATACATGGAAATTACTCATGCAGGCGTGTGCAAATTCCATGAATCTCCTTTTTGCAGCTATCATCTACCTCTCCTGTTTTTTTAAAAGAAAATCACTCATCACCCCCAACAAAGCTTCTGGCCCTGAAGAGTGAATCACCTAAATCTTTGCTGATCTTAGAGGCTTTGTGTCAGCCAGTTGCTAGCCTTTGTGGTGTCTTTGGGTGGTCTGAAGCAGGCTTCCCACAGGAGACTCCCTCTCAGGTAAGTAGAACAAAGGATAACTTTGGCTGTCCAGCACCTCCACTCTTTTTTAGTAGGAGAATTTGCATAGCCACTTGGGATGCAGGTGCACAGCCTGTACTATTGAAATAGCCTGAGTGTTGCCTTATCTGACTGTTTCTGAGGGCAAAAATCAACAGTAAAGGGTTCTGCTTCATCCTTCACTGCATTTAGGCAGGGTTGTATTGTATATCTCTACATGTATACATGTGCAGATGTTTGCACATGCTTGTATGCCTACTTTTCACAGTTCACACACTCCTAAGAATATTTTGCCTTACATATTTATTTGTTGAGACAGAGGCACACCACTCTAAATAATTCCACCCCCACCTCCACCCCTTTTGCTCTTCGTTGATGTTATACTCATTTTACTCTGAGCAAGCTAGTTTGTTTCTGTCCTCTGAGGAAGTTCAAGGTATAATGAGCAAAGCATCCGGATTAATTAAGCAACCTGGTGCAATTCCCCCTCCCCCACCCTACTCCTCCTCCCATGGACTAGATTGGATCTAATCCAAACCAAAACAGTCCTCAAAGTCAGTATTCAGCCAAAAGTCAGTCCATTCTGCTGACATCCAAAGAATGGTTTTACTATATAAATGATAAGAAATACCCTTGCTAAGACAAGAAGCCCTTTAAAGACATTACTGTCACCTTCTCAAATGTTTGCAGTGACTCCAGGCTCTTTCCAAATACTGTACAACATTTGCAAACTTTTCTGTTGCCAAGCATCCCGGTGAAACGTGATGCTTCAGAGCGTATGAACTAGATGCCCACAGCATCTGACTCTTCTGAATGCCTCGGCACCACACACATAGCAGCATAGACAAACTCCTCCCCTTTTATTTATAGTAACTTAAACTTGGGCAGCACCAGATATGTCAAATTACCTTGCTCATGAATCTTCAGGAAATTATTGCTCTCTCTACATAGTGCCGTGTCCTTTAAAACATGCAAGGGGGAGGGCATTGTGTTCCCAACTGGGGAGCTGTTGTTTTAATGCATGTAACTGACACTGATTTATGCTCTGGACAGAATTTATAGCAAGACGGAAAAGGTTATGTTTTCATTGAAAATTTACTTCCATCATTTTCTTTAACCGTCTATCTTTATACAATCTCAGCAACTATCTCAGTCAGCCAAGTGAGTCATTGGGCTCTGAATGAGGGGACTGCTGTAGATTGTTTGCTGTAGACTGTGTATATCCCTTTTAGAAGATCATTGCCATTTACTGCAGAGAAATCATTTAAAACAGGGGGCACAAATATATTTCTGCATCAGGCATGTTTTGTGCATAATTTAGATTAGGGTATTAGTATATCATGTTGCGGGTTTCCTATCTCTTACACGAACCTCTTTATATTGTCTTCTATAGGCAGTAGATGTGATACACAGCCAGCTCAGATGGATAAAGTATTAAAGCTCTGCTCACCTGAGGTTACTAACTTTACTGATGTGACAGGATAGTTCTGGGTTGAGCAAGTATGTCCTGGACACAGGAGGGCAGATAATGCATAATGTTCTTGTTTTGCATAGTGGAACCATATCGTTTTATGTCATGGGGAGGCAGAAAAGCCCTAAAGATAAGTTTGAACAGAGGGAAAGCGTAAGATTTATTTATTGCTATTTTCTAAAAGAAGAGTCTGCAGAATTAAGGGACCTGGGGATCCATTCTCCAGTTAAAATCATTAGAATCTTCAATAAGCATCTGCTATTTGGCACTCTCTCCACGCCTCCAACACAGCAGTGACTCTCTGGTCAGATGACTTTTGCACATACTTTTGAGAGTATTGATTGGTAGAAGAACATCAAGCCATATTGTCCTGTATCCACCCACTTCATCTCATGTGACAGTTATAGGGAGGGAGGATGTTAAAAGTCTCCAGCAATGGTGACTGCCTAAGGGTGAAATGGCAAAATGACCCATTCACTGTCTACATAAACAAGCTGGGCTGAATGCTGGACTTCGCTTTGGGTGGCAAAGATATGCTCTGCCCTCTCCTCTAGTCAGTGAGAGGAGTGGGTGGCATATGAACATTTTAACAGAACAGCAAAATGCCATTGCCTGGGAAATTATAATGGGAAGGAAATGTTTTAGAGCAGTAACTACACCACTAAGGCTGATGAAGTGTAAAATTTCAGTGGTCCACAGCATGCTGACTCCTTCGAAATAAATGTTTTTGAAATATACATTTTTCCATGTGAGAAACCTTTAACAGGTGTTGAGTTTTATACAGGACTCGGTAGCAGAAAGCTCAGCAGCTGCATCTTGCCAGATGGGGAGCTGCACGACTGCAGCAGGACAACGTGTCTGGCAGGACTGAGGATTTTAGAGTCGCAGCTCTGAAATCCTTCTCTTGATTTAGACATTGATATTCCCACAGTGGAGAAAGCTGCATTTTTCAAAGGGACGTACAAAACAGATTGCAACCTGAGAGATGTTCATAGCACTCGCAGTTCCTCTGCAGTTCAGTGGGAGCTCAGAGCGCTGCAGGAATCACAGAGCCACGTGGCCAGTACCTACGTGCTCCCGAGTCTAGGGTATTCTCCTTGAAGACTTTTACCATGAATACTTTACAAATGTACTGCAGAATAAGGAACTGCATTATTATATACCCAAATCTACCAGTTCGCGTAAGTTTATTGAAAGGAATAACTTTTTCTTAATCATCAGCATAGACCAGATTGAGTGTGCATTTGTTCTCCTCATGATTCTGTTTTTTAAATCTCACACCTGGACAAGGTCTTTGACAGTGACTCCCTGCAATGGAGAAGCACCCAAGAGATGCAAAGGTGAGCTCACAGCAGTGCTCAAAGACAACTGGATTTGGAGGACTGTTAGTGATCCTGACCAGGGTGGAACTAAACTCGGCATCTTGAGGCTAAAGGTTGGAGCATAAAACTCCCTATTTTTCTTTTACCAGTGCATGCTCATACCAGGATGAGCTTCCTTTGAAAGCCACAGCACAGATGTCACTCTCATCTCCGGTTCCCTCTTGTAGAATGGTCCCTGATTTTAAAGGCTTTACATCAGACTGCAGTTAAATGAAACCTCATTGTAGTCTTAGTTCTTCTGTATAACATTTTAAATAATTGGCACACACAAGATCACAAAAACAAGGTTTTCATGTGAGGATCCATTAGTTGTTCCATAGCTGGTCCACCAAGCAGTACACGAACACCTTGTCAACCAGAATCTTTTCAGCACTGGCATTGCAGTTAATTGCAGTTTTCTATACATTTTAATATAAGCAGTTTTTCAACACTTCTGTACTGTAGCATCACTCTCTTAAGCTTCAATAATTACTAAACCATGCTGGGTGAAATCCTGATGGTTTTTATCGCTTGAAATCATCAGGACTTTTTTTGTCATGAAAATAGATATCAAAACAGCCTCTGAAAAAATATTTGCAGGTAAGCAATAAAACAAATGGACAGAAGGGAGATTATTTTGTGAAAATTCAGTCTTAACATGCTTTGTTTTGTGCTTCAGTTTATTCTGTTCAAAATCAATACAGCCAGCTCTGCAATAGCTAACTAACAGCCTAGAATTAGTGCAATCAAATGGTTAAAAGTTAATTGAAACCAATGTGTGTTGAGATCATAGTGTGTTTTGTTTAGGATTTTTTTTCCCCAAGCAAAGTGCTATGTGTTATTCAGTCACAGAGCATAAAACAGGTCAAAGTCAGCAAGTCGTACAGAAACCAGGATTAATGCACTGTGGTGCTAGTGGGCTAACGCACTGCAGCAACACACTAGTAGCTAAATATTTAAATTATATGTATGTCAGTGTGCAGAACAACTTGAAAGAAACCTGCTTTTTCCTTAGTATAGTCCGGCTGTGAATCCTGAATAACATTCAAGTTCAGAGCAGCAACCCCCTCTGACTATCACAGAGCTAACTGGCCTATTGTGGTGCTGCTGCCATTTTCCCCCTTCATTTTTTCTCCCAGCATACTGGGGGTATTTTCAATTAAGAAGAATTCAATTTTGAATCACAGTTTTGCAAAGGGTTCAATGCTAATGAGTAAACATAGGAGGACTCGGTAATAATAATTCATAAGCAGCAGGAAGAAAAGTGCGTGCTTTGTTGTTGGACTGGTTGGAGCCAGTTCATTTTATAGAATTTCATGCCAGCTACACTCCATAAATTTTTCACAATGATCATAAAATACCTTTTTATTTTATTTTTTCCTTTTGTTGCTCTCCAGAGTTTATTCATTACACATGAAGCATATCTGTGCTGTGAAATCCGTTACTAAATACCTCAGGACCTGTCATGCCACTGTAATTTAAATTGAATGTAACAATAATCCAGCTTGATTGCCCAGCTCACTAGTTAATGTGAGGATATTTGACTCTGTTAATCACCACAATAACCAGGTCACATTTCCACCATTGCATAAGTAAACAGATTAACCGGCATGCAGTGCAGCCCTAACAAACGGCTCGCCAGTGACATTTGCAGCCCAGCAAGCTGCAGCCTCACCACGAGAACAAGGAATTGGCTCTGGCATTGCAAATCACAATTTTAATAATATACATGAAAACCCAAAACTTTTAAAAATAGGTTTAGGTAAAATATCACATCAGAGAATGAGCCATTCTGAGCATTGCACCAGAGTCAGGCAGTTTATTCATCCCATATATATACACACATAGAGGGAGTTCAGTGTGTCTCATGCTAAAGCTGTGCCCATGTCAGAAATAGCTCAGGCTACAAAGAGATTTAGGTGGATTAATTTTATATTATATGAGATCTACCTCTCACTGTGCAATGTGTTATGATAATCAGATTTTCTGTATATTGTTTTTTTCCTTGATCTTACACTAAGCATAACTCCGAGCAGCTTCTAGATTCCAGTGTTAGCTGCCTCTCAGGTCACAACTTCTGAATCTGCATGCTGTGATGGGTAAAAAAAAATGCAGTAAGTGTTGTGGTAAGATTTTTTTCTTGTTAGTTTAGTATATATTTAAAAAAATAAAAAGACAGAGGAAGAAAGAAAAAAGAAAGAAAGAGCACCAGTGATGTTAAGAGCTGATAAGATTCAATCAGGTGAGATCACAGGCTTGCTATTGTACCACAATTTTTCAAAATTTCCCTTCCCCCTCTTAATCCACCTTATGTACCCAGCAGCTGGAATAAGAGCTGGAGTGGATAATATCATTTTGTTTTGTTCCAGCAATATGATGCTATCAGGGGTTGGCTGTGCTTTTAATTAAGGGAGAGCCCCCTAACATGTTGGGCAAATATGTGTAATAAATCTATTTCTGTACTATCTAGAGAGGAGTATTGTAAGAGCTAAGATCTAGAAGCTAAATCTAGTCCTTTGTGATCTGTTTTGCACCCAGGTGTCTCGCCTACTGAGGAAATGTCCTCTTTTAACAATGAAGAGGTCATATACCCACCATGACTTCTGTTTTGTGCATTTTATAGAGGGTCTGAAGTCATCACGGTCTCATCACATTGAACCTGCCACCACTCAACCTTAGTGGCTGATACTTATTCTTGATGCAGAGTAATCCATGTAGGGTTACAGCCCAGCAACAACAGCTCTCATTGTATTTTTGCTTCCTGCTGTCTACTTTTTCCCCTCCTGTTGTTTATTTTGAGGAACAGCAAAACAAGAAGGAAAAAAAAAAAAGAACATTGCTGCTCAGCCAGTAGTAAAACTTCTTTTATGGGATGGCCTTGTAGCCTAGCGCTACTGACACCAAGGATTTGAGAAAGGATCCTGGTGAAGCAATACACAAAGCGCTCCCTCGGCTGTTCTGGCTCATGACCCGAGAGAGGCACCGCAGGAGCTCCCTTCATCTCTTTGCTGCCAGAAAAATGATTGGCTCAACACAGGTTCAAGGATGAGAAACACCAAGTCAGGGAAAGGGAGGGACGTCACTTACAGAATGGGGCTAGGAGGACAAAACAATTTCTCTTGCAGAGAAAGAGGGGCAAAATAATTGAAAGCAAACATCATAACAGAACAAGAGAATGTATCATCAGCATGCAGGCAGGTATCTGAATAGGAAGTTATGACATTTTTTTCCCCCAAGAAAATTTTTACAGCTCACTCCGCATCTAAACCACTGTCACTATTGAATGCTGCTGAAAAACAAACCTGACTTAGTTGTTTCACATGATTTTATATAACTGTATAATTTTTTTAAAGTGCTTTGTTTCATAAAATGAAATTATGTAGACGATTTGTCTATAGTGTGCACTAACCCCTGTTATGCCTTGGCTAGGAAAGAGAATTTAAAAGAACAGAGTTATTTCATTTTAGAAACAGGTTATTGTGTATGCTCTGTAAGTTTTTCATTAAAACGTGTTACATTTATTATACAAATTAATAATTTTATTGATCTTCCTCATTAATGCTTTGGAAAACACGAAACAATGACATATAGTTGGATGTATCTCAATCCAGAGCAGAAAACTGTATCTGTCACTTGGGAAAATAGGTAAAGTAGAAGAGGATGGTGACTTGGACAGCTGGAGCCTTCTACATGGGTACAGAGGGCAGCTGTGGGCTGGAAACTCACTGAGAAGCAGCTGGTCTAGTGTTGCTTCACTCTGGCCCTCTGAGAACCTGGCTCATATGTGATATGATATGTCACTGGTACTGGGAGTCCAGCGAAAGAAGGTAAGAACAGAACTGGAATGGACTTAGAGGCATCCTTGTAGTCCTTCTGTAACCTGCTTCTTGCTCAGACAGGGAGATGCCAGGTTGAAAAGGACTGCCTGCATCTGACAGACCTGGGAGAGAGAAGGGGAAATAAGACTGAAGTGTTGGATCTTAAAGGACTCTGAAATGTTCCAGCCTCACAGTGGAGGTTGGAAAACAAAACAGTTTTGTTTTCCTTGTTACTGTTTTCTGGTCTTGCCATTTGCTGGTCTGATCTACCAGCCCTAGTAGATCTCAGCAGGGATTGTTTGAAGGGCAAGCAGAACATGTCAGCTGGCTCTGGGTTTCAGGCTTTCTCCTGGACTATGCAAAAGGAGGCAGAAAGACCTGCTTCATCAGTGAAAGCAGTGCCCTCAGAGTTGCCTGGAATTCTTGGTTTGCACGGTTTGATACATTTAAAACTGTGCCAGTACATTTCTGCTCTTTTTCAGAAGTGGAGAAGGACTTGCAGAGGAGCCTGTTAATGAAGTTTAAGCTTCTGGTGTAAATTCCACTACAATACACTAGAGAGAGAGCCAGTGTATCACAGTGCCAGAAAGCATAGAAGTGAGACAAGAAAGATGTATTGGATATTTCACCACTAAGAATGTACCACACTAAGAAGACACCAAAGGCAGAGTTTGCTAAAGAAAATATAGGGATATAAAGGACAGAGGAATAAGAATCTGAGAGCATTGTTGGTATTTCAACAAACCTTAGTCGAACTTCAGGTTCTCATAAAAGCTTGATACCAGCAAATTTTATGTGACTAAGGTATACTGGCCAGATCATAGGCAACACTTTGCACTACTGCAAATTCTACAAATGTGTAAGCTCCCCATAACCAATATTTGCACTGCAGCATTAGAGGTATTCAGACTGATACTACTTGGGCTAGGATGCTGTCAGAGCCTCTTGCAGATGCCAGGTCATTAAACATGTGCTGACACAAGAAGGACATTGAGCTGTTGGAGCAGGTCCAGAGGAGGGCCACAAAGATTATCAGAGGGCTGGAGCACCTGTGCTATGGGAACAGGCTGAGAGAGTCAGGGTTTTTCAGCCTGGAGAAGAGAAGGCTCTGGGGAGACCTTAGAGCACCTTCCAGTACCTGAACAAGCCTACAAGAAAGCTGGAGAGGGACTTTTGAAAAGGGCAAGTAGCAATAGGATGAGGGGTAATGGCTTTAAACTGGAAGAGGGGAGATTTAGATTAGACATTAGGAAGAAATTCTTTCCTGTGAGGGTGGTGAGACACTGGCCCAGGTTGCCCAGGGAAGCTGTGGCTGCCCCCTCCCTGGCAGTGATCCTGGCCAGCTTGGATGGGGCTTGGAGCAACCTGGTCTGGTGGGAAGTGTCCCTGCCCATGGCAGGGGGGTTGGAACTACATGATCTTTGAGGTCCCTTCCAATCCAAAACATTCTATGATGTATGTCTTAGCATGGAACAACATTTGGGCTAAGTGGCCCACCCACTCTACTCTGCTGGAGCACCTATATACTTTCATTTCTGGCTAGTTCACTGGCTATGATGTCTGTTGTGCATAGAATAGCAATACCACAAGCGTGCCTCTCCTAGGACAGTAAAATGAAAACAGGAAATAAGATAATAGCTCAGTGGTATCCTCTTGCTGCCCATGAATTGATAATCAAGAACTCAGATGACTTCGACTTCTAGGAAGAGGGCAGAAATCACTCTGACTTACATTATATTGTAATAATTTCCTCCAACATTTTGAGTTACTTTTATCACAAGCACCGTTCTGTTGCCCAGCACAGTTTCTTCTCATCAGAAAACAGCTGAAGGAAGTTTCCCTTGTGTCACTGAATGTGGTGAAGCTCTCTGTATCTCCTATATGCCTTTGTTTTAACCAGGTTAAGGTATATTAAACAAGCATTCTCCAGAAATGTTAATAGTCCTCAAATACCTCTCATATCACTTCAAATCAAGCATTAAATGATGCACTTTTACAAAGCTATGCAGGGTTTAACTTGATCCATGTGTTTTTCTAGGCTCTGAAGAAGAAAAGGATACATGAAATAATAACACAGCAGAGTAGATCAGATGAAAGGAATCAAAATGCATGGAGAGCTCTTCAGTCTATTCATGGGTTCAGGTTCTGCCAATGACATCTGACATTCCAATAGCAAAATATGCCTTGATAATCATAGTTGTTAGTGAAGGGCAGAGCTCCGTAGAGCTGCTCACTGAAATATTACCCACTGATTTTCCTCTTCAGCTTATAACTACTTGCCTGTTTTCTTTAAACTTTCCCAACAAGGAGCCAGTTGGTTTCCAATTTGAACAGAAATTGCTGAGGCTGATGAAATGTTAGGTATTCCTAGCCATTTTCTGTTTATCCCAGCCATTTTTCTCTGCTAGACATTCACAGAAGTTCTGGAAGAGAAGGTAGGCAAGTGAACAAGTGTCACTGTTGCCCAAGTCAAGAAAATGGTGGCAGGCCGGAGCGTATTGAGAGTTCTTGCTTACCCTTGTACTCCTGAAAGCATCAGCAAAACTAACTGAATCACTGGGGTGATTACCAGGTGGTGGCCTCATGCTGAAAACATGGAAACTGAGCTGCTGTTATTCTCTTAACTTTCCCCAAAGTTGGTTTTCATAGTCCCTGTTACAATCACAGGCAACCTTCTAGGCTGCCGTTTTCCAAGATTTGACAGAAGCCAGATGTACTTGGTAAATGTTATGATGTGGTCAGCAAGAAAATATGCAGCATGTATATTCCTTTATCACAGTTCCCTAATGCTGGACAATGTTACATACCACGAGGGGGTATGTTTGTTTTGCCAGGATGGTCTATAAGCATATTTTGTGATTACAATATAATCTCTTCGTAAAGATAAAACATTGT
Organism: Podargus strigoides; assembly: GCA_028020825.1. Taxonomy (NCBI): domain Eukaryota; kingdom Metazoa; phylum Chordata; class Aves; order Caprimulgiformes; family Podargidae; genus Podargus; species Podargus strigoides. The sequence continues at coordinate 77,080,598 of CM051620.1, forward strand.
GCAGTGTTGTGAGGCATTTTGGTGGAGGGCCATATGCACCACAGAACTCAGCTGAGATAGGACTGGAGCAAGAGCATTTGGAGTGCAGTTGCTTTGTGTCAAAACGTGCACACGAATTCACTTTTGTATTTAATGTTTTTACTGGAAAAAGGAAAAATCCGTGTTTTAATGGTAATGGCTTTGCCTAAATAACCTTTGTTTCCAAAGTTACAGATTTTGTACAATGTTATTTCAAAGTGACTGTATATACATAGGCTTATGATGGGATTTTGAAAGGAGTTTAAAGAGCTTTGTTTGCTGCTCCATTAGAAGTCTTTGCCTTTGTGTTCTCTACTCTTAGCTCACTGATCATCCAAAAGGGGAAGGATAGAAATTAATTTATAGCTATGCCCTTCTTTCTGCTACAGATAGGTCTGAGCAGCCAAAAGAAATGCCTAATTGGGAGCACGAAAACTTGACAAAACAGTGATATAAACAATCAACACTATTCAGGGGCCTCTGGTGAAGCCTTCTAATACTCATCAGCCCACAGAAAGCCCTCTTCACCTTTCATGTGTCTCCATGGCTCATGTTCTTCCCCAAGTTGTCCTCAGAGACAAACATGGTACTATTTCCCTACAGCTCTCCAAAATCAAGCCTGAGATAATAAGACATAATTCTGCTCATTCAGTAAAAAAATATTCCAAAGGACAGGTATGTGTAAGGCAATGAACTTGGTGAAACTCATTGTATAAATATGCTTCTGTTTTAGTTACGTGACTTAGGCCGCATAAAACAGGCACTGTAGATATTTAAGGCAGAAGTCTTGACTGATTTCATTTCTGGTCAGCTCTTATGGATTGATTTTAAACTACAGGAGCGTGCCCCAAGTCTCACTTGAAGTTGTCAAACTCAAAGATCAAAAACCAAGGAGCTTTGTGAGTTTTATAACTCTCTAAGAATGGGCCAAGCTTTTCTCCAGCCACCATATTCTGTGCAAGATTGTATTACCTGGAGAAGAGATTATGCCCAATTCATATAGCTTGGCTTCATGTTTTTTTTGTTTTTCATTCAAAACTTCAGGCTGCCTTCAGGAATTCAGCTGATCTGATGTCTTGTGATGGGTTGACCCAGACATCAGCCAAGCCCCCACCTAGCTGCTTGCTCACTCCCTTCCCCTAGTGGGATGGGGGAGAGAATCAGCAAGGGAAGAGCAAGAAAACTCATGGGTTGAGATAAAGACAGTTTAATAGGTGAAGCAAAACTGCGAATGTAAGCAAAGAAAAATAAGGAATTCATTCATTACTTTCCACTGTCAGGCAGATCTTTAACTACTCTCTGGAAAGCAAGGCTTCACTGAGCTGTAACTCCAAACATCCCCTCTTTCTCCTCCTTTCCCCCAGCTTTTATTGCTGAATATGACATAATATGGTCTGGTATATCCCTTTGGTCAGTTGGGGTCATCTGCCCCGGAAGTGTTCGCTGCCAACCAATTGCCCATCCCTAGCCTACTCACTGGGGGAGGCAGCATGGGAAAAAGAAACAAACAACAACAACAACAACAAAAAAATACAACCAAACCCAAAGGAAAAAAAACCCCAACCAACCAAAAAAAACCCACCAAACTTCAGCACTATTCAAGAACTGCTCAACAGCAGCCAAAACACTGTTCTGTGCACCATATGGGCACAGAATCTGAGGATAAGAAGGGCCACTGTGATTGTAATATCATTATGTACATCAATATTATGCATCTTGGAACACTGGGGCTCAAACTTAGGGCTGTTCTGACTTATGCCTGAGTGTCCACAGCAGTCTCCAGTGAACTATTTCAGGACCTAAGTACTGCCAGAGTGTGAAGGCAATCTGTCCTTGTCCTGTTTTTCTTGGTAGTAACCTTCCAGTAAGGAGCTGTTAGCCCAGCACAGACTGGCACTGCAGTTCTCAGGCAGTCAGCACTGTGTCTGCTTGGAGCCAGAAAGTAAGCATCATGGAACAATGGCAGTGAGGCTCCTGTTTTGAACTCAAATCCAAACAAACTATTATCTTTAGCATGCTGTTTTTCACCTCCATGAAGAAGAGTCAAACCTATTTAGATTTATCAAAACCACTTGTCCTAGTTTCCCAGGAAAAGCCCCTCAGCTCAGCCATGGCAGTAGCCCCGAGTCAGTGGGAGTTTCATTCAGGGCAGCTGCCTCAAGCTGACTCACAGGTGTATCCCATAGCACATAGATCATGCTCATTATAAAAGGAGGGAGTTTACTGAGAGTGGAGAGTTCCTCTTCCTGGGGTTCTTCCCTCTTGGCCTCATGCTGCCACCCAAGGACCAGGCTGTGTATAAACTTGTGCATTTTATGTTGGTGATTATATTAGTTTTGCTATTTCATTAAATCTGTCTCTACTTCAACCCACAGGACTTCTCCCTTTTTTTCGCCGATTCCCCTTCTCAGCTTGGGAGGGGTCATCGGGTGGTAGAACAACTGCTACAGTTCAGCCCCAGGTACAGGCTAAACGTAGACACCGTGCTAACAGGACTTTCTGGATATAAAGTTTCAAGAGGCTTAGTGTACTATTTGGGTAACACAGACATGGAAACTGAACTCCAGAGACTGCATTAAGACACGTCTATCTTGTGTCTGGGTCTGTCTTAGACTACCACAATTGGTATTTGCTACTGTCTTTTTGAATTCTACCAGACATTTCCATTCTCACTGAACCTGCTGCATGGGATGCAGACCATATGCAGCTCTCTACTGTGCTGAAATAACAAATACCAACAGTAAGATTTACACTTACTACTGCCTCAACATAAAGGCAGGAATTCAGGGGTCCAGATATCCTAGCTGATGTTGTTGACTATTTCCTCACTTCTGTTGCCATTTTCTTACACGTTTTGAAGAGGACAACAAATATGTAAGAGAGAAACAGCATCCTTCTCTAAAGTCATCATGTCAGTGACTTGCTGCAATGTAGGCTACTAGAAATACCTTTATCTCATTGACACACATATTTCTTTTTATCAACTGCAAAATCTATCTGAAAGTTGTTCGCAGCTTGTTGGACTTGATCAAATTTGTTGAAAGGGAGAATTCTCCTGACCTGACCAGTGAGTATTTGGACAGAATCTGCTTTATTTATCTATGAAGTAAGTGCTTAGTTCTTGACAGTCTCTATATGACTGCATACAAGGTATCTACAAACAATCCAACATGCTAGTTTTGAGGCCAAAAAAAATGGTACTCTTTATTTATCAGTCTCAACAATTTCACACACAAAACAGACAGTACAAACAGAAACCGTGAAATGCCACAGTCATGAAAGGGAACATTTTAATTTCCTGTTGTGTTACTTGCCCACATGATCATCACCAACAAAGCCTGTAAGTACCCACTGCACAGTAAGTGTTCCCTGAAGAAGTGTTAAACTCTCCTTTTCACTGTGCTTGCTCAAGGCTCCAGTACAGCCTTACAACTTCAATGATTTTAACACAGGTCTCAGCAAAGCAGGCATGTAATTAAGGGAACAGACGAGGTATTTTTTCTTTGTTTTTATTTTCCTACCTCATTTTCCTTGCCCACTTTACTATAGACAATTTAAAATAGTGCTTTCCTGAAAGTTCAGATTCAATTCTAGTGCGTAGAACAAACCAGTATTACTTTCAGTGAATATCAAAAAAAAAAAAAGAGAAAAAAGGCCTAAATGCTAAACTACATTTTCTGTATAGAAAGCCTGATATGATATCCATTTAAATAGGAAAAAAAAAAGGATCACTTTTAGGTCACTTTAGGTCAGACCTATGAAAACATGATAAGTAAAAATGTTAATGAGAATACCTCAGTACCACTGCCACTTACAAAGACTGCTAAAAAAAAGGACTGGAAAGAGCTTCTAGTGTGAATGTTTGGTTTCAATGTAGCTGAGAGTTTGAGTTTTGGTTTTGCCTTTCTAATAGTGAGCCCTTACTTTATTACTTACCTTCTGCATTTCATCTTTGCTTAAAATCATAGAATCATAGAATCATTATGGTTGGAAGGGACCTCCAGGGTCATCAAGTCCAACCTTTATCCCATCATATTCCTAACCACTAGACCATTAGACCATGGCCTCAAGTGCCTCATCTCTTTTCTCCATCTCTTATCAAGTGGCCTGGTATGCACTGTTATCTTCATTAGCTGTATGGTTACTCCTGCATGTGGATGGATTTACTGATGGTGCCTACCTCCAGACAGTTTGACTTGGATTTACAGAAGAGTGTTTATATCCCATCCTCTACATACAGATGCACTTCACAAGAAACAGATCATGGCCATTTTCAGCATCCTACCTGTTTCCCAGAGCTGGTGAAGAATGGTGGGTCCCCAAGACTGAAAATTTGGCCTTCAGTCCTAATTATTTCCTCTCTCTTTACAATATGGGTGTCAGCATCCCTGTCTGTCTCTCTCTTGTGCTTCAGAATATGCTTTGGAGAACCCCTCTGCCATACAGAGTGGCTGAGCTTAGTTTTCTGAGCAAAGTATTAGTGAACTCTTAAAACAATGTTAACCTGGAGCAATGTACCCATTTTCTGTAAGAACTCCTGACATGACTTCAGTTTATCACTACCAATTACACTACATACAGAGAAAACCAAACTTCTCTAAACTCTCCTTCTCTAAATTTATGAAGTTGTTTCTGTGCTTCAGATAGGAAAGGACTGACCATATCTCCAGCCACAGGGTAGCCTTTGTAATATGTTTGTGTTTATCACACTTGTCACTTTAAATTTGGTTTAAAAAACGAGTCATAAACCAATTACATTTTATGATACACGTGATTATGATGGGGAAACTCAGTAGACAGGTGAAGAAGGTGAAAAAGTCTCATTAGTTTTTGTCAGGAATAAATAATCATGACATACAAAACTTGATTTCATTATATGATATATACTTGCTCTATGAAAATTCCTTTTAACATTGTCTACAGTTAGCCAGTACTCAAGGCTAAACCGTAGAAGTCAGTCTATCACACAGGGCTCCCTCCCCAGCTGGGATGGAGAATCGGGGGGAAAAAAAAAGGAGAAGGCCTGTGAGCTGAAGTAGAAAGAGATTTAATAGAATAACAAAACTGGAATAACAATCAACATAAAGCATAGAGGGTTCTACTCAGCCTGGTTCTTGAAGCCAACAGCAGGAAGAGAAGACCATCAGCAAGGAACCTCAAGGAGAGGAGGAACTCCACCCTTACTGAGCTCCCTCCTTTTATCATGAGCATGATGAGGTGGTGTGGGATACACCTGTGAATCAGCTGCCTTGATTGGAACTCTCAGCTGACTCATGGCTACTCACGGCTACCTGCATGGCTGGCCCATGAGTCTGTGCCTGGGGAACCAGGACAAACAGCTCTCTAAAAATATATAGTATTTTCAATAAATGTCTCTATGAAACAATGTCTATTATAGCTCAAAAGTGTTGAACTGATGTAGTCACACAGTAAATCAAACTGAATTTAATTCCTGAGGAGAAGTGAAAATTTCAATTGCAAAGTAAACTCTTCCCATATGGAAAAACAAGTCAGTCTGCTATAAAATATGTCCTATTTAAAATAGCTTATTTACTTCACAGTTTATTTTCAAAATAAAAGTATACATGTCTGTACAAGAAAAGTAGGTTGGTTATTTTCACTGATTTTATCTTCAAAGACCTTCTCAACAAGATCTAAAACACAGCCCTTACTGTAGTTTGTTGTGCTCCCATTTGCCAGTAGTAACAAGGCAACACACCAGCCAGCATCTGTGGAATACAAGTATAAGGCACAGTTAAATCCTCTGCTACCTGCACTTTTTCAGATTAATGTTGTATTTCAAACTGCATAAATATGTAAATATAAAAATGTGCAATTCTGTGTAGGTTCTGACTCCACAGGAGACTTCTGCTGCTTCTGAAGTGTGTGCTTCAATTGGCTGGATTTGATAATGCTGGTGGCTGTAGTCATATTTACTTAACTCTCGCCCTGTCTTCCTTAGTGTGGAAGAATTCAGAACTTGGAACTGCCAGAAGAACTAAGCCACTTCTTTTATGAATATATGTTCAGCTGTACAGGATATAGGCATATACACCCTGTACAGGGTTTTACTCTCTGTCCAGCCTTTCCTGAAGAGCTGACTGGCTGTAAAAAGGTGATACACAGTTTGGGTGAGCTGTGTTAACAATTCTGTGAAGTTAAATATTCCCTTGTCCTTCTTGTAATATCGTTGAGTTCCACATTTGTCTCTCACTTGTCCCCCTACCTGTTATTCTGCCTTCAATTCATGATCAGACCATGCAGTAGACTTTGAGATGAGGCCCATTAACTGGTTTTGGTTTAAGTTCATGTTTTCTTAATACCTTTTTTAGGACAGCTGAAACTGTCTATAAGTGTAATTCCACATTCAACACAATTTTTCCACATTTCAGGCTTTTCCGCCACTTCCTCCCAGTAAGTAAATCAACCTGATACCTATTACCTCCCTTGTCGGGGCAGAGAATGTGTGGTAACAGTAATAGCTGTATCTTCTGTTAAAAAATTGAAACAATCTTCTACAGAATATTTCAAAGTGCTGGAGGGAATGCAGTGAGAGACTGGGTGAAGCAAATACATGTGTTGGAAGAATCAGCTGGAATTATTTACATTTATAGCTAACAAAGTAGTTGAATTGAGTGTATGAATTTCTGTGAGCATTGCATGTGAAGTGCTTTCAGCCTGCTGATGGAAAGGTAGGGAACACAGTAGTCAGGAGGATTATCAGGACAGAAAAGAGAACCTAGCATCCAATAACTCTCAAAAGAACAACATAGGAATAGGAACATGTCAAAGAATTGAAACTAAACACAATATTATACACGCCAAAATATCAGAAGGTTGTGCTGATTTGTTGTTGGGTTTTTTTGAGGTATTTAAGAGACATGTAGATGAGGTGCTGAGGGATGTGGTTTAGTGGTGATTTGGCAGTGCTGGGTCAATGGTTGGACTTGATGATCTTAGAGGTCTTTTCCAACCAAGGCTATTCTATGATTCTATGAGTAATTGAAAAATAAATTACAATCTTACAAAAGAAGTACAAGCCAGAAATAACTTTTGCTAACTCTTAAATAGCAAATTCACACTACATAGTAATGAGATAAAAGCCCCATGAATCTTTGTTTGTGGCCATGGGGGTATAACTGGACAGCCCAAGATGAGAGCTGTGTCCCCGCAGGGATCCCTCTCCTGCTCTGTGGGCTGGGACTCTGCACCAGAGCGGCTCCAGCCCTGGAACTGTCCATGGTCCTTGTGACAACGTTTGCGCCATCACTTTCACTTCTCTAGACAACCAGAAATACGTGATTAACTCTCAACTTGACTGCTCACCTCCTTTTGATAGAAAACAGAATAGCAGAGTTGGACGTAAGTTATGTACGTTTTCTCATAAAATTTCATATGGCAATTAAATAATCATTTTACACTGGATTCTTTCATGATTCTTTCAGAAAGTCATGCTTAAATAAAATACCAGCAGGTGCTTTTTTGTAGGAAAAGATATTGATTACTTGAATTATTTATTTATTTATTTTTCCCTGGCAATTTTTTTTTTTTTTTAAAAGATCTTTGCTTCCTTACTGAAGGAGGCCTGTTTTGTGACAATGACAGGCTACATTTTCTCAAATTAAGCTTATTCTTTAAAGAGAAACTGGGACTAAAGCTGAGAGAGAACCGGGAAATTTTTGATTTTCTAAGATCTATGCTTCCTTTAATGTTTGAGCATTTTTCCTTAGCCATATTCAAGAAAACACATTTTACTAAGACGGCATACGCAGCTTACACATTTAGTGCACTGATTTAGTGCTTTCAAGTTTGTTTTCAATTCCATACGCAAAACACAGTCTCTACAAGGTCTAATTCTCTCAATGTTGTTGCATACCAAAAACAAAAATCTACATAAAAGGCAAAGAGGAAGTTGCTTCTTAAAATGCTTAAGTTCTGGTTTCCACAGGCCTACTCTACTAAACTTAGACAAGTTTAAAGAGACTGGTAACAAGTTATTCAAGGAAGTCTATATTGTCTTTTCATCCAAAGCAGAAACATTGAAATGTACAGGGAGTATAAAAAAAAAGGTTAAAAATTACATAGTGTAAACAGGATTTCCAACAGTAAGATGCTGAGTGTGTAAAATCTAGATGTATTTTACTCATCTCAGTTTCCAGTGGAGAATCCCATAAAAAAACAGAGTGGTGCAGACCACCTTCCCTATAGACCTACCCATTTCTAAATCAAACACATAGTTAGAACAAGATGATTTACAATCCACATTGGATGTACTGCAATGAAAATGGATACCCAGGATTCATAATCAGGGCCCTTGGATCTAGTTGTCGACCTTGCCAGAACCACAACCTCAGGAAGACCAAGTGGCACCATAAATGATTGATCGATCATATCTGTTTACATTCACAGGATGCATTTTGTTTTTTCTTACTGAGTTACATTTGATATTAGTTCTTTCATTTGATCTCTTATACTTCAGCAACTCTTATAGCTTTGAATTTACAGTATTTATCCTTTCATTTGTACTGTAGTCATTAATCAAGAACAGAAAAACATTCTTTTCTTTTTAACTCTTGACACTGAAAATTCCTCTAAATATGATCCTCATACAGACAAAGGAGTACTGATGTCCATTTTCAGCGAAGTCACACAGTGAAGCAGGATCCTCTAGGAGCTATATAGCAAAGGAACAGCGCAAAGAACTGTACAAAGATTATTTCCTTAGATTTTCTAGGATCTATGGGTCTTTTCAAGGAGCTTTATAGTGCTGGTTTGATATCAATTTTCTGATGTTCCTGATCATGGATTTTCTTTTCATCTGTCTTTTCATTTCTGATAGTTAGTTTCAAACGTTTAGAGGGAAATTTTTCCTGGAATGTGGAAAAGTCAGCTATATGTTCCCTCCACTTTTGGTTGCAAATGCAACTTCTTTCCTGGTTAAATGTTGTATTTTGCAGTGGAAAAAAATTCTAATGCGCCCACTTTTTTCTTCTAGAATCATGTCTGCTCAGTGAGACCCTGAGGTCATAGCAAATGGTTTTCCTTTCAACATGATTTTCAGTTTATTTACTTACTTTTTATTTCTGTAGAATAATTGAGAAAGTAACAGCAAGTTTAACTCAGTTCTGAATACTGTTTGGATATTTAGTGTTTTGCATAGTTGATGGATTTTGTGTCTAGTTTTAGTAAAGTCTTAGGACTTTAGTAAAGGTCCTGATGTAATAATGGACAGACATCTTCCCTAGTACTGTTTAAACTCTGTTGTCCACAATTTTCAGATTTGCTTGTATACAGACAATGTGGTTTTCTGCAAAGTGAAGATGAAGCCATCTACAAATGAACAGTGGGGTATTCCACTAGAAAGAACTTGAGGAATGCAGTAGAAAATGAAAAACAGTTTTTTAATTTAAAATTATGATTGCAAAGCCATGCTAAATGATCCACATGCTAAGTGATCCACAACTGCACTTCAGACTATATAAAATTTTATGTCACTGAGATTACCTTTATTGTGTTACCAGTTAAAAGTTTGATCAGGAGAGCATAAGTAATCTAAAAGACATTTGAGTGCTAGGAGTGGCTTGCTACCTTACAAAGTTTGGGAATCTCTGCTTAAAAGGGTTTTCCTGAAGAAAATACCTGTTCGTAATTTAAATTACATATATTTTATCTTATAGTGTTGTTAAACGTTTTCAGATTTTTTTTACCCACAAGAACATAGACAACCTTAACCACCTAGTAGTATGTTTATGGTATAATTAAAAAGTCAGTAATCATTTAAACATTTTTCATTTCAGTATCATTTTCCTTTCTCAAGTATTCCCTCCACTAGCTTCAGTAATGATAGGAGAATATATTTTGAATAAATTATCAGTTATGCATATTATGTGTCTTTATTTTTAGACATTCAAATGCTAAACTCCATCTCATACATTTTAAATTTAATAGTTTCATTGTGGCTGTTCTTGCGCCATTCCATGATTTTGATTGTGCTGCAGACCTATTGTGTTGTATTTACACACCTCTTTCAGGTGTATATCTCTACTTACATCCCTCAAGTGTGTGTCTTTATGCTCAGAAATGAGCACAAACTGTCTATGTGTGGAGTAGCTCATAAACTTCTGCTGTTCTATAGCAAAATTGTATTTTCTCCCTTGCATTTTAATAAGTAACAATAGACATGCCTTCTAATTTACTGTGCCTTGCCATATCACTTTATTGTGACGGACTGCTGTAGGATTTGTCTGCTGTTCCAGTTCTAAGCTGATCCACCTCTTAGAAATGTTATAAAACTTCACTCTTCAAGGCCTAGAATCATGACATTCACAATGTTCAGTCTGAACCAGAAAATGAGTTATACCTTGCTTAAACATTATTTATATCTGCTGATGACTAAAGCACAAAGGAAAAACATTTGATATTCAGATTTGCTGGCTACATCTGGAGTTATTTATGAGATACACACACCAAGACACCAGTTCATCCCTTCAGCTGCGGGAATCTAAGAAGTCCAGGAAAAAAGCCACAGGAGCATATACAACTTGTCAGTCTATTCTGAAGTTATCATCCATGGCATGAATGATAAAGTCATCTCTCTTGGGTGAACTTGAAATGTAAACTTGAGCTCTTGACAGGAGAATTTACTCCCCAAGTCTTTTGCAGGTGTTTATACTTCCTCTTCGGCAAACCCACAATTTGAGAACATTATGCTATGGCTACTCTTGCAGTATTTGCCTTATATTGTTAAGATACTTCTCAACTGTTCTCAGTCATCTGTGTTATAAGTTTAGGAGTTGATACTGTGTTACAACACGCAGTTAATCAGAGGATCAGACCTCTGCTATTTCAAAAGTCCTGGGGCAAGCAAGGGCTTGAATACACAAAGATTCTCTGGATTAACCCTGGCAAATCACCTTGAGAAGAAGCATTTTGAAATACAGTTAGTCCAAGAAAGAGTTTTCTTTGGACAAAATGTGGATGATTTTTCTGCCTTTCCACAAATGAATACTGCACACAGAAAAGAGAGTGCACATCCAAAGATGCTAAATACCTTGAAATATAAAATCTTTCCAAGTCTTTCCAAGCCATACATGTAAAAAACAAAAAAAAAACCCACACCAAAAAAAACACAAAAAAATCCCCACCACAACAACAAAAACCCCTGCTTTGCAGCAGCATAACATTACACCAGTTCTAGTAGGGATGTATACACAGCTAGCTGCAAAACATGCATCACATACACCGAAACTCAGAAGAAATCTTAGCCCACTGTTCTGTTTTGGCCAAATTTTACATAAGATTTGACCAAAATTGTCTATAGAATTGATATAGAATCATAGAATCACTATGGTTCGAAAGGACCTCCAGGATCACCAAGTCCAACCTTTATCCCAACATCTCCCTAACCACTAGACCATAGCCTCAAGTGCTACAACTACTCATTTTTTTAACATCTCCAGGGACAGCGACTCCACCACCTTCCTGGGCAGCCTGTTCTAGTGCCTAACCACCCTCTCAGTAAAGAACTTCTCCCTAATATCCAATCTAAGCTTCCCCTGACGCAACTTAAGGCCATTTCCTCTCATCCTATCATTAGTAACTTGGGAGAAGAGACCAACACCAGACTCACCACAACCTCCCTTTAGGTAGTTGTAGAGCACAATAAGGTCTCCTCTCAGTCTCCTCTTCTCCAGACTAAACATCCCCAGTTCCCTTAGCCAGTCTCCATAAGGCCTGTTTTCCGGACCTCTCACCAGCCTCATTGCCCTTCTCTGGACTCGCTCCAGCACCTCAGTGTCCTTCTTATCCTGTGGTGCCCAGAACTGGACACAGTACTCAAGGTGTGGTCTCACGAGTGCCGAGTACAGGGGCACGATAACCTCCCTACTCCTGCTGGTCACACCGTTTCTGATACAGGCCAGGATGCCATTGGCCTTCTTGGCCACCTGGGCACACTGCTGGCTCGCGTTCAGTCGGATGTCAACCAACACCCCCAAGTCCTTTTCTGCCAGGCAGCTTTCCAGCCACTCCTCCCCAAGCCTGTAGCACTGCATGTCCACCCTATCTTTGTACAGCACTTAGCAGATATTTTTTCCAGTCAAACCCAGAAGCAACTGCATTACAATGGCAGAGGTGAATAATGATGTTTTGAAATGCTTTTGTATCAAAAACAAAGGTTGAGGTATAAACTTAGCAGTATTCCTACAATATACTGATGACATGGAGGCCTGTATCTAGTGGAGTCCCTCAGGGGTCGGTACTGGGACCAGTACCATTCAATGTATTCATTAATGATTTAGATGAGGGAATAGAGTGCTCTGTCAGCAAGTTTGCTGATGACACCAAACTGGGAGGAGTGGCTGACACACCAGAAGGCTGTGCTGCCATTCAGAGAGACCTGGACAGGCTGGAGAGTTGGGCGGGGAGAAATTTAATGAAATATAACAAGGGCAAGTGTAGAGCCTTGCATCTGGGGAAGAACAGCCCCATGTGCCAGTATAAGTTGGGGACTGACCTGTTGGAGAGCAGTGTAGGGCAAAGGGACCTGGGGGTCCTGGTGGACAGCAGGATGACCATGAGCCAGCAATGTGCCCTGGTGGCCAAGAAGGCCAATGGCATCCTGGGGTGTATTAGGAGGGGTGAGGTTAGTAGGTGAAGAGAGGTTCTCCTCCCCCTCTACTCCTCTCTGGCGAGGCCGCATCTGGAATATTGTGTCCAGTTCTGGGTCCCCCAGTTCAAGAAGGACAGGGAACTGCTTGAGAGAGTCCAGCACAGAGCCACAAAGATGATGAAGGGAGTGGAACATCTCCCTTATGAGGAAAGGCTGAGGGAGCTGGGTCTCTTCAGCTTGGAGGAGACTGAGGGGTGACCTTATTAATGTTTATAAATATGTAAAGGGTGAGTGTCATGAGGATGGAGCCAGGCTCTTCTCAGTGACATCCAATGATAGGACAAGGGGCAACGGGTGCAAGCTGGAACATAGGAGGTTCCACATAAATGTGAGGAAGAATTTCTTCACAGTGAGGGTAACAGAACACTGGCACAGGCTGCCCAGAGAGGTTGTGGAGTCTCCTTCTCTGGAGACATCCAAAGCCCGCCTGGACATGTTCCTGTGTGACCTGATCTAGGTGTTCCTGCTCTGGCAGGGGGATTGGACTAGATGATCTTTTGAGGTCCCTTCCAATCCCTAACATTCTGTGATTCTGTGATTCTGTGATTCTGTGACATTTGTGGAGTTGTAAATACTTTGGATCATGACCTTATCTACTTCCATATTCTATGAAATAGGAGGGGTGATCATTATAAAATAATGGTACTCACCAGTTCCTTTCCTCTACAACTTTATAAATAGTTAGAAACTTTTATTTTACTATAGGTGTTCTGCAGTACTTCTACAGAAAACATATCTTCTTATTTCTAGCACATCACTTTGGGCTGGAAGTCATATAACAGCAGTACTAATGTTTACAGTCCAATACTAACATCAGTTTCAGTACTTATAGAATCATTTAGGTTGGAAAAGACCTTTAAGATCATCAAGTCCAATCATAAACCTAACGCCGCCAAGTCCCCACTAAACAATGTCCTGAAGTGCCACATCTACACATCTTTTAAATACCTTCATGGATGGTGACTCAAACACTTCCCTGTGCAGCCTGCAATCCTCAATTTAAATCCATGTTGTCTGTTAAATACAATGAATCAAAAATAGTTTATGGCAAAATGATGGATTTTTCTCCTAAATGAGCAATTCTACCATTCAGCAATGGAAAGGAAAATCAATTCAATACAGAAGCAATCTATTGAGCATTGACTATGAAAAAAAGTAATCCTGGAACATCTAACAAGACACTGTAAAAGAGAGCCTGAAATAATTTTATTAGTAGACTATGAAGGAAAATTGCTCCAATTTCAACTGTTTTCATATTTTTGCTAAAATGAAAGTATCCTTCAATATGTTACAAAGCATATTGCCCTTCTGGAGTTCTGTAAGCTGCTGGAGCGTGTCCAAAAAAGAGCAATGAAACTGGTGAAGGGTCTGGAGCACAAGTCTGATGAGGAATGGTTGAGGGAACTGGGGGTGTTCAGTCTGGAGAAGAGGAGGCTGAGGGGAGACCTCATTGCTCTCTACAGCTCCCTGAAAGGTGGTTGTAGGGAGGAGGGGATCGATCTCTTCTCCTGGGTAACTAGTGATAAGACAAGGGGTAATGGCCTCAAGTTGTGCCAAGGGAGGTTTAGATTGGATTTTAGGAAAATATTTTTCACTGGAAGGGTTGTCAGGCATTGGAACAAGCTGCCCAGAGCAGTGGTGGAGTCCCCACCCCTGGAAGTATTTAAGAAACAAGTAGACGAGATGCTAAGGGACATGGTTTAGTGAGGAACTGGCAGTATTATGTTAATGGTTGGACCTGATGATCTTAGAGGACTCTTTTGACCAAGGCTATTCTGTGATTCTGTGATTGATTCCTGCATGGCTAGCCTATGTCATTTAAAGAAATAAATGAGTCACATAACCTTCATAAGGTGGTTGGGGGATGAATCTTTTCACATGTCTAATACTCATGCGTGTGAATATCATAGTCTGCAGGGTACCTCCATGCTGATGATGACTTGAAAAATTTGAGATTCTGGGTTTGCTTCAAAGGGACTCCTGACTTGTCTGTAAGTTGTCAAGTGATTGATCTGAGAAGCAGGCCCTAAGAGCAAAACTGCAAGTCCGTTTTGTAGTCATATGCACATGTTATACATGCTATTGCATATCCATTCTCTTGTAAACAGTTTTGGCAAAATGACAAAGCAAACAAAATAGAACTACTTAAATTTGTGTCTAGCACTTTTAAGTGTAAAATGCACCAAAGATTTTCGTTAGGCAAACAACAAAGTCTCTCTGAGTACTAGATATATCCTGAGTTTAAAGTGGCAGCCAGACAGTAGGACTGTCACAGAATTGCTTGTTTAAAGCAAAGTTTACCTACAGCAACCAAGACAAATCTTTGTCCCAGCACAATTGTCATAAGGTGCATAATGCTCATACAATGCAAACATGGCCTTAATTTGTCATCAGGCATTAACTGACACATTATCCATCCTGTTCTTTCAACTTGTATGTGCAAGTGTCATTAGTGAACAACTGGATTTATACACATATGCTATGAACGGTCTCTTCCATATTGCAAAAACTTGGTTACATTACAAAAGCATGTTTCTGTACAGCATCTGGTATCTACTCAAATGACAGGAAGCAAATTCAAGTTATCTCAGATGTTCAAGTCAGTCTTCAAAACTTCTAAGCCATTCTTAAGGAATCCAGGCATTTCCAGCTTACTGTTTGCCTTATTTCTTCATCCTTGGTTAGTAAAGCTCTCATTCACAAAAACTATCCGTATATTGATACAGCACCTGAAGATACTGCAAGATTGATTTACAGAATTAAAAGAATTGTTATTTTATGAACACAAAAATGGAAGAGACTGCTGTACTTACACAGAGAGTATTTTAAAATAACATCCACACTTGTAAGGAAAAAGGAAAAGCTATAAACTCTGCCCCTATTTTCTACTTGTTCTTGGTGAAGAACAATAGAAACTCCAGCTGATCATTGCAGAGCTTTTTCTTCTTTTGAAAATTCTGCCATACAAGTGCTTGTAGAATCTGAAGAGCCACAGGCTTTTTGCACCTATGGGCATTCATATGAGAAGGAGAATTAGATAACATCTGTTTCATGGTCTGCACAGATTTTTCTCTTTCCAA
The DNA here is from genome assembly GCA_028020825.1 of Podargus strigoides. Taxonomy (NCBI): domain Eukaryota; kingdom Metazoa; phylum Chordata; class Aves; order Caprimulgiformes; family Podargidae; genus Podargus; species Podargus strigoides. The sequence goes on from CM051620.1 coordinate 77,096,366, forward strand.
TGGATACTGTTATGCACACAAGAGAAGCACTTAAACAATTTCCATGCAGCTGGATGGATTGTTTCGTGTTATTTCATGTCATCCTGGCATCCTACCCAGTTGCCATTCTGACATGACAAAGCAGATGCCCCAAGTTTCATAAGTAATGAAACCTTTTTTAGCAGCTGTGAATCAAATGCTTACAAGAAAAGTAAGTCTATTAGGTGCCTCCAGGTTATTTTCAAATTAAGACATTTAAATCAAATGTTTTCAATACTGTTAGACTTTGCATGAATAACTGTTTGATTTCAATACAGGCTGAAAGGACTTCACCATGCATTCAAGAACATGCTGGGAAGGGACAAGTATCCTCAAAAAAAAAAGTTAAATATCAGTAACTGCTGCCTCTTTTCAAAATACAACATTCTAGAGCTAGAATCAAGATTTAAAAAAAAAAAAAAAAGGGGGATAAAAGCTGTCCCAAGTTAATTGCATTGCCCATATTTACTAATTCTAGCCTTACATCACACACTGCCCACCTACAGGCATTTACATCCAGCTGTGTAGGTTTTCATCAGACAGTGGTATGTCCTCTTGTAAACGCAAATACTGCAGCCCAGCAACTTCTAATCTGTCTATTTTGAATTTCTTTGGGTAGGAAAGAAAACAACAGCAACTACTGAAGCAGTTCCTCATCAGGGATGGTGTGGAAACTTCTCGTCAGTCAGTGGAGAGACATGAGACATGTCAGGTCTTGCAGAGACAAGTTTGTTCACCATTTGTGCAAAAACACATTAAGGGAATAAGATGGAAGTTGTTTTAGTATGGAAAATTTTGGTTTCAACAGCAGTCAGTAGCCACTTGCCAGAACTGAATTTCAGAAACTTACATTTCTGTTGCTTAGACAATATCTTCTCTTTGAAAATCTGTGTTAAAAAGTATTGTGAATGAAGACAGGAAATACAGTGCTTAATGAGAGTAGCCCTCCTCTGGACTCGCTCTAACAGCTCCATATCTTTCTTGTGCTGGGGGCTCCAGAGCTGGACACAGGATTCCAGGTGAAGTCTCACAAGGGCAGAGTAGAGGGGCAGAATCCCCTCCCTCGACCTGCTGGTCACACATCTTTTCATGCATCCCAGGATACGGTTGGCTTTCTGAGTTGCAAGCGCACACCGTTGACTCATATTAATCTTATCATCCACCAACACGCCCAAGTCCTTCTCCCCAGGACTGTTCTCAATCCATTCATTGCCCAGCCTGTGTCTGTGCTTGGGATTGCCTTGACCCAGATGCAGGACTTTACACTTGGCCTTGTTAAACATCATGAGGTTGGTCTGGGGCCACGTATCCAGCCTGTCAAGGTCCGTCTGAATGGCATCCCTTCCCTCCAGCATGTCCACCACACTGGCCATTATTACACTGGCCAGTGTTGTATCTGAGAAACATTACGTGGGAATATAAATACTTGATGCACACGGTGAGATAAAGATTATAACCTTACGTTGACTTCAGACTACAAAATATCAGGAAGGCCTAAAGATCTGATGAACCCTGTGTCAAAAAATAGGAAACAATTCTGTCCATAGTCCAGAGAACTGCAAAACAAACTTCAGTGATACTCACTTGAGCCCTGCTGAGTGAATGTTTTTTAGGATTCGGTATTGCAAATGCTCCACAAAATAAAGCAGGAATTTCACATGGGGAAATACACGGGATTGGAATACAACTGAATTATTACCCCTGTAGTTTATCAAAAGGAGGAGAGAATGTTGTTACTTGGGCTACAGAAGGCAGTAGATGCCACTGATTTTCTTTTCTTGCCGTGTGCATAGGATGATGATATGACTAACTCTAAAGTAGCAACCGACTTCTATAATCCCGCCCAGAAGATTATAAAATTTAATTGTACCCTACAGCTGGGGGCTGAGTTGCTGGAGAGCAGCTCTGGGAAAAAGGACCTGGGAGTCCTGGTGGACAGCAGGGTGACCATGAGCCAGCCAGGTGCCCTCGTGGCCAAGAAGACCAATGGCATCCCGGGGTACATTAAGAGGAGTGTGGCCAGCAAGTCAAGGGAGGTTCTTCTCCCCCTCTACTCTGACCTACTGAGGCCTCGTCTGGGGTACTGTGTCCAGTTCTGGCCATCCCAGTTCAAGAGGGACATGGAGCTACTGGAAAGAATCCAGCGCGGGGCCACTGAGATGATGAAGGGACTGGAGCCACCCCCTTTCTAATGCCCCGCAGGATGCTATTGGCCTTCTTGGCCACAAGGGCACATTGCTTCATTTCTGTCTTAAAACCTATGCATTTATTTTTGGGTGTCTTAAGCTGATGGTGCACTCTGCCCCATCATCTAGATCATTAATAAAGATGTTAAACAGGACTGGACCCAGTATTGATTTTTGGGGTACACCATTAGCTAGTGGCCACTGATCATCGCCCTCTGGGCCCAGCCATTCAGCCAGTTTTCTATCCACCTCACTGTCTTCTCATCCAGCCCACTACATCAACACCTTGTTTAGGAGTATCTTATGGGAGACAGTATCAAAGACCTTACTGAAGGTCTAGCTAGGCAAAAGCCCAGCTAGAACTCAATCTGACCACTGTCATAAAAGATAAATGTTTTTACAAATACATTAATGGCAAAAAAGGGCCAAAGAGAATCTCCATCCTTTATTGGATGTGGAGGGGAACATTGCCACAAAGGATGAGGATAAGGCTGAGGTACTAAATTCCTTCTTTGCCTCAGTCTTTAATAGTCAGACCAGCTATCCTCAGTGTACTCAGCCTCCTGAGCTGGAAGACAAGGATGGGGACCAGAGTAAACCCCCCGTAATCCAGGAGGAAGAAATTATAGACCTGCTACGCCACCTAGGCACTCACAAGTCTATGAGGTTGGATGGGATCCACCCTAGCGTACTGAAGGATCTGGCAGAAGAAGGGCAGGTCCTGCTTGACTAACCTGATCTCCATCTATGACAGGGTGACCCACTTGGTGGATGGGGGAAAGCCTGTGGATGTTGCTTACCTGGACTTTAGTAAAGCCTTCAACTCTGTCTCCCACACCATTCTCCTAGAGAAGCTGGTGGCTCATGGCTCAGACAGATGTGCTCTTCGCTGGGCTAAAAACTGGCTGGCTGGGCACAGAGAGTTGTGGTGAATGGAGTTAAATCCAGTTGGAGGTCGGTCACAAGTGGTGTTCCCCAGGGCTCAGTGCTGGGGCCGGTCTTGTTTAATGTCTTTATTGATGACCTTGTAGAGGGGATTGAGTGCTTATGTATGTTACGGTTTGCTTCAGTATTCCCTGACCTGATCCTCTTCCACCAAGGGTACACCTTCCTTGCTCCAGTCTTTCCTCCTGCTCTCTGAGAACTGGGTTTCCTGAAGGCTAGCCATGCTAGCAAAGACTGAGGCAAAGGCGGCATTCAGTACCTCAGCTTCTTCCATGTCCTGTGTAACCAGGTCCCACATCTTGTTGAGCAATGAGCCCACATTATCCCTAGTCTTCCTGTTGTCTTCGACATCCCTGGGCAGATTCAATTCTGTTTAGACTATCGCTTTCCCAGCTTTATCTGTGGATTCTCAGCCGATGTCTCTGCATTCCTCCTAGGTTACCCATGCTTATTTCCAACTTCTGTATGCTTCCTCTTCATGTTTCATATGAACCTGAGTTCCTTGTTCCTCCACACAGGTCTCCTGGAATTTTTGTCTAACTTCCTATCCCTGAGGATGGTTTGCTCTTGAGCTTTATGGAAGTGATCTCTGAATATTAATCAGCTTTTTTGGGACCTTCTTCCCTCCAGGCTCTCACAAACTTTCCCCTCACCAGTAGGATTGAGGAGAAAACCAACTGGGCCCCTGGCAGTAGCTCTCCAGAGCTCTGTGGTCACTTTTGATACTGTCCAGGTTTTCCCTTCAGTTTGGCAATGAAGGAAGAAAGTGTGGGATTAAAAAAAGTCATTTTCAGATTCACCATAACTTTGTAGAAAACCTGGTATGTTCTCTCAGCTATAGTTGTTAGCATTAGGTGCTCAAAGCTGACCTGAAGTAGTGTGTGTTAAAGGTTCTGCCAGAGACCATGAATCTGAATGATTTTCTTTCTAAATTATTTTTATTCTTTTGAGTTTCCAAACTGTTCTTCCATTCCAAGGACTTTGGAAAACCCAACATCCAGTAATTCTCTGAGCAGTGTCAAAATAAGTGCAGTATCACATTTCAGTGTGCCATGCTGTATCCTTTCCTATATCCCCAGAAGTCCTTGCAGAGAGAGATGGGCTGTAGTCCTGCCTCAGGCAGGTCCATGTGGCTACAGCATGTGCATGTAGACAGGGAATGTGAGGCCCCACCAAAATCGATGTATCCTCCTGAGGGTCTCCAGTTTCAGAAAATGGGACTTCAATACTGAACCTTGAAGAAATGGCTCTATGTGTGAACAGTAAGGGCAATGCTCTTTATTATACAAAAGCTAGAGGAAATCTCACCGGTGATAAAATGTGTTAAAATGAATAAAAAATTCATAAATATTGTTGTCACTTGCATGTTCAGATCTTGCGTAGTTTATCCAATCTTACAGAAAAGATGCAGAGACAGAGCATAAAATTCCCCTAGGCACTGATCTTAAGGGGATGTAAGAATGTGCTTAATTAAGCACTATGAGTAACTCATCATGCATTAAAATGAAGTGTATGTTTAAGACTTTGCACTATGACATCCTGGGACAGAGGGCCGTTCTCCCTCAAATGATCCAAAGAGGTTAGTGGGAATGTGGAAGAAAATGAACTGTGCATTTTCCCCTTACTTTGTAATCACATTTGTGCATTGTTTTTTGTTGGAGTTAGATACTGTATGAAATAACAGAGGAGACAGTAAACTGACAATAAAAATGTATGTCTCCAAAACTGATGGAGTAAAAGGGGTATGATATCACTGGCAAGTCAGTCTTATTGCATACATGCAGACAGAATGCAAACATTACAAAGACAAGAAACTTTCTCCTACCAGGAAGTGCTGTCTGGCTGCCTCTCCTCTTAACACTATTGATTATGCTCCCCAAAGGTCATAAATTACTGGAAGGGTTATTTTTACGAATATTTGCTGAGCCTGACCTGTCAAGAGAGGTTAGTCTAATGACTTTCCTAGCTCCAGTCTGCAGTAGGCTAAAGCTGGATTTATTCTGAACTGCTGTTAAAAGCTTACGTGTCTTCCAGGTTCATCCCAGCTTGTTATTAAAAAATATAAATGAGTCAGATGACAAAGTGGATAAACTCTTTTGCACAGAGGCCAGAACAAGGAGACTGAGCATCCCTTTCTGCAAAGAGGGTGAGGCTGTCCCACACTAGGAAAGCAGTGTATTTCTTTGCATGGGGCACTTCCTACCCCCCAAAAAAACCCCACGCAAAAAAACCCCAAATAACAAAGGAATCAAATGTTTGCTTTCACCCAGAGGTGGGGGAAAACCTTTATTGAGGAAAAAAAGAAAAAAAACTCTTACAGTCATAATGGAGTGATTTGGTGTGCTTTTCTCCCCTGATATTTTAATTTTTTGACATTTCAAATGTACATAAATGGTGGGAAATGGAACTCATGGTTTTATTATCTAAACTCTTCCACAGAAAGTATGAAAGAGAAGGCAGAGGGCAAAAAAATAAAATAAAATAAAAAAAAATTTAAAAAAAAGAGAGGCAAAGAGTGTTTTTGATCTAGGCTGTTTTGTTACAAAAAGGTGATACTCCCCTAACTCTAATGTTTTAGCTGATATTTATACTTTTGTAATTATGACAGTATTTAGCATTTCACAAAGAAAAGGGGAGATTTATAAAGGAAGGAGAGGGGACAAAGCAGATCTTTCCTAGAAGGAATTAGTAGAGATGTGAAGTAATGCTCGTTTTGGATGTAATATTTACTCTAGGGACACAAAGGATGAAGATACCGTTGCAAACTGCCTTGCCACACTCCTCTGTGTCCAGACAGAGTGTGGGTAATAGTGCTTTTACCCCATTGTCTCAGTGGAGATAGGGGATGGTGATCCATGTGGTAGCAAAGACATGAGGGGTAGTGATATGTTGGAAGCTACAGAAGGGTCTGAGTATGGTCAGGTGGGAATTAGGGCTTGTCCCCCCAAAAAAGTGGAGGGACAATTAGCCCAGTTGAGGTGCATCTACACGAATGCACGCAGCATGGGCAACAAACGGTAGGAGCTGGAGGCCATGGTGCAGCAGGAGAACTATGATATAGTTGCCATCACAGAAACCTGGTGGGAAGACTCGCACAACTAGTGTTCAGCAATTGATGGCTACCAACTTTTCAGACCCCCCAGCCAGGATGTAGAGGCTGATAAAATATTCTATAAGCAGCTGGCAGAGATCTCACAATCGCTTGCCCTTGTTCTCATGGGGGACTTCAACTTCTCAGATGTCTGCTGGAAATATAACACAGCAGAGACGGAACAGTCCCAGAGGTTCCTAGACTGTGTGGCAGACAACTTCCTAACACAGCTGGTAAGGGAGCCAACTAGGGACAGCGCCCTACTGGACCTGCTGCTTGTTAACAGAGAAGGTCTTGTGGGGGATGTAAAGGCTGGAGGTCGTCTTGGGAAGAGTGACCATGAAATGATAGAGATTTTAATTCTTGGAGAAACAAGGCGGGGAGCCAACAGAACTGCCACCCTGGAATTCCGAAGGACATACTTTGGCTTGCTTAGGAGCATGGTTGAGAGTGTCCCTTGGGAGGAAGTCCTGAAGGTCAAAGGTGTCCAGCATGGCTGGGCATACTTCAAGGAGCAACTCTTGAAAGCACAGGAGAAGGCCATCCCCAGGTCATGAAAAATGAGCCAGTGGGGAAGAAGACCAGTCTGGCTAAATAGAGAGCTTTGGCTGGACCTCAGGAACAAAAGGAAAGTCTACGGCCTTTGGAAAAGGGGTTGACAACTTAAGAGGAATACCAAGATGTAGTGAAGCTATGCAGAGGGAAAATTAGAAGGGCCAAAGCTCAAGCAGAACTCAACTTGACCACTACGGTTAAAGATAACAAGAAGAGGTTCTTTCAGTATCTCAACAGAAAAAGGAAGACCAGGGAAAATGTTGGCCCACTGATGAATGAGACGGGTGCCCTGGTGGTGGAAGACACAGAAAAGGCAGAGTTACTGAATACCTGCTTTGCCTCACTCTTTACTACTAAAGCAGTCCCTCTTGCATCCCAAATCTTGGAGGCAAGAGGGAAAGCCTGGAGAGAAGGTTTTCCCTCAATAGAGGAGGACCAGGTTAGAGACCACTTGGCCAAACTGGACATCCTTAAGTCCATGGACCTTGATGGGATGCACCCACGAGTGCTGAGAGAGCTGGCAGATGTTATTGCTGGGCCACTCTCCATCATCTTTGAAAGGTTGTGGAAAACAGGAGAGGTGCCTGAAAACTGGAGGAAGGCAAACATCACTCCAGTCTACAAAAAGGGCAAGAAGGAGAACCCAGGGAACTACAGGCTGGTCAGCCTCACCTCTATCCCTGGGAAGGTGATGAAGTGACTCATTCTGGAGGTCATCTCCAAACATGTGGAAGAACAGAAAGTTATTGGGAGTGGTCAACATGGATTTACCAAGAGCAAATCATGCTTGACCAATCTCGTAGCCTTCTATGATGTTGTAACTGGTTGTCTAGATGAGGGGAGAGCAGCAGATGTCATCTGCCTTGACTTCAGCAAGGTTTTTGACACTGTCTCTCATAACATCCTCATTAGGAAACTCAGGAAGTATGGGTTAGACAATGGGACGGTGAGGTGGATCAAGAGCTGGCTGTGTGACAGATCACAGAGGGTTGTGATCAATGGATCAGAATCAAGTAGGAGGCCTGTAACCAGTGGTGTCCCCCAGGGGTCAATACTCAGTCTGGTCTTGTTCAACATACTCATCAATGACCTGGATGAGGGGACAGAGTGTATCCTCAGCAGGTTCGCTGATGATCCCAAGCTGGGAGGGGTGGTGACACTCCAGAGGGCTGTGCTGCCATCCAGCATGACCTGGACAGGCTGGAGAGCTGGGCAGAGAAGAACCTCCTGAGGTTCAATAAAGGCAAGTGCAGGGTGCTGCACCTGGGGAAGAAGAATGCCAGGCACCAGTACAGGTTAGGGAGGGACCTCCTGGAAAGCAGTTCCGAGGAGAAGGATCTGGGAGTCCTGGCAGACAGTAAATTAGCCAGCGATGTGCCTGTGCCACCAAGAAGGCCAATGCCACCCTGGGCTGCACAGGGCAGTGTGTGGTCAGTAGGTCGAGGAAGGTCATTCTCCCCCTCTACTCTGCCCTGGTGAGGCCACAACTGGAATCCTGCGTCCTGTTCTGGGCTCCCCAGTTGAAGAGAGACAGGGAACTACTGGAGAGAGTCCAGCGGAGGGCAGCAAGGGTGACTGATGGATTGGAGCATCTCCCCTGTGAGGAAAGGCTGAGAGAGCTGGGACTCTTTAGCCAGGAGAAGAGAAGGCTGAGGGGTGATTTAATTAATGTTTACAAATACCTAAAGGGTGGGCTGAGGGAGGATGGAGCCAGACTCTTTCCAGTGGTTCCTGGTGACAGGACTAGGGGTAACGGGCACAAGCTGGAACACAGGAGGTTCCATTTGAATGTGAGAAAGAACTTCTTTTGGGTGAGGGTGCCCGAGCACTGGCACAGACTGCCCAGAGAGGGCGTGGAGTCTCCTCTGGAGAATTTCAAGACTGTCCTGGATGCAGTCCTGAGTGATGTGAAATAGGGGATGCTGTTTTGAAGTAGCGGAGTTGGACTAGATGATCTCTGGAGATCCCTTCCAACTCTGACAATTCCATGATTCCGTGATTCCATGATTCTGTGACCTGCTGTCACATCAGAAAGGTGATGTCGACATGGCCATAACCATACCAAAGGCACATCTTTGGAGAGTGCCAGTCAAGCATTAAATGCATTTGCCTGTTTCAGTTCTGCAAGAATCACAGACATCAGTAAATTACGTGCTGGAATTCACAAAATAGAAAAGAAGAAGTTTAAAGGCTGCATGAGCACTGCTCAGTTCTATTTGCACTTCGATTTTTTTCTTTCGTACTTGGAGGCAGCTCTGATTAATTTTACCGCAGTTGAAAATCATGCAAATATAGTTTAGAAAAAGGCATTTAATTCTTTATTGCACTTGCACACAACACAAACAGCACCTCCAGTACTTACACAGCTAAGTGTTTTTAGTGTTATTCCACTATACAGTACATCACAATGTTAATTTTCCACATTACTTTATTCCTTCTCTAGCCCATATTTTACAACAGAGAAAACAAACTGCTTGTAATTACACTGCATGCCAGGACAAATTAAGTAAACACGCATTTTTAATGCTTTTGGCTGTTAGGGTGAGAAACAAAGGGCTCTGGTTAAGGTCAATATTAGAGTTATGCAATTGCTCTGGGATACAAAAGACAAATGCCAGTGACTGAACATTGGTGAAATGGAAACTGTCCATTCTGTGTAGTGTTTCTGAACTCCTGAAAATAATATGCTGTGCTGAGATTAGGTCAGTTCTCCGTTTTCATTTTCTTTCAGGATAACACTAATACCAATAATAAATAATAATCATAAACTAATGGGAAAATCTATTGTGTCATTAGTGAAGCTATAAATCAGCAAAAAGTAAATGAGAGAATGGCTATTGAAGATCAGCCTTGTGTTGTATTTGCTAATACTACCATCTCAGTACTAGTGGGTGATGCTGATAAAGGTTAACAGCAACTATAGGGGAAACCTAATTTTGCTCTCACTGATACTGGTGTAAATCTGACTTCAGTGGAATTACACCTCTCTAACTAGAAAGCAAACAGTGGACCTGACGATTATATTGTTTGTCATGGACAATGAGAAGTTTTACGTGTTTTTGCCTTTGATGGTATGGATTAGGCCAGGGGCACAACATACAGATGCAGATGAAACCTCATGGGAAAGGGTACTCAGACCCATCATCTTTTCTCAGCCAGCCACAGGCTGCTGGCTTATGTGCATCTCTGGTTTAGTTATAAATTTCTCTTTCTTCCAGAATAAGGAATATATTTCTTAGATCTTGCCTTTGCTGGCTAAGACACTTAGTATAAGAAGAGCTAGGATATAGAAAAAGAAAAGTCCGCACATTTTTCACAGGGAGAAGATGATAGAAAGAACTAATACTAGGAGAGATAACAGACAATTCCCTAGAGGGTGACACCAGCCCATGTTGTGATGGATGCATATTCAGAACATGGAAAAGAATGCCAAATTTCAAGAAAGAAGTCAAATATAAATCCTTAAGAAATGGAGATGAGGAATTAAGAAAACCAAGAACTTCTCTGGCTGTATTTCTGATCTATGACTGATGTAGTTAAACAGGAGCTGAGGGCCAGCCACAGTGTCTCGGGGTGGATAGACATTCGTGAATGCTCAGGCTATCAGTTACATTCCCAGCTCTTTGTAGGTGAAAACAATTCCCCTCTTTGTAATATCATCTACAGATGAAGTTTCTTCTTTCCATCAGAACAAGGACTGCTCATCACTTGAGCACAAGCAGCCCACACAGGAGTAATGCGGGAAGAGGCAGGCCTTTGCTGTCACCAGCCTGGAGGAGGAGCTCTGGTGGCTAGTGTCTAGAGTGGTCCTCCACCTCAAGGCAGGGCTGTGCCCCTTCCAGGACCTACTGCAGGGGATAAACTACTTCCAACACTAGATAGGGCAAGACTGCATTGCCTTTGTCTGTTTTTTTCCCCTTTCCCTCTGCTACAAGCTTTGTGGTATGTGGAGTTGTATAGGCAGAGGCAATAAATTATGGACCAGATCCAGCTCCCAGTCAAATCCAGAAGGGAACAGATGCCAAACTGGTGCAGGCTTACAGCAGGGATAATGTTCTGAAATACTTATTTCTATCCTTTCAGTGATATCTCTCTCTTAACTTCTCACCTCACCTTAAACCTCATTCCATGATGTTGATCCATATGAACTAAAGCAGGTGGGGTAAACGCCTCAAGAGTAACAAAAGAAGGAAAAGAGATTTAAAGTGACAGAGAAATAAAGCTAGAATGAGATCAAGGTATGGAAAATAGCTGGCTGAAAAGAGATTCAGTAAGAAAGCTTAACCTTGGGAAGAGCTGTTGATGAGTGGTATAAAAAATGACTCACTAACAGCCCTGATCTTGTCTATGGCTGGTACTGCTTCTAAGTGCAGAAAAAAACCTTACTATTCCACTCCAGAACATTAGGAGGCATACCCACTAAAACAACGGGCAGCACTCTATTTTGAAGGAGCTAAGTACTCTTACTACTCTGTATTGTGTAGTTACTACAATACTTTATAAATACACGCAGCATCTCTAAGTAGTTCTGCTTAATCTATGTGAATCACTTATTGTGGAAATGCAGCTTCCTTCACTTTTATCCAAGCAAGTGAAAATGCTCACTCCCCATGATGTAGTTTTCAATATAACAAGTGAGTTTACCTCCAAGAAAGAATCTTGAGTTTATTGCCTGGCCTCAGAGTCCAATATGCTTTGTCTGCTAATGGGGTTGCCATTCCATGTATTCCCTCTGTAATGTATTTTTAAATAAAATATCAGTATTTCTTCTTTCTGTAGGCTAGCTTATTAGCAACTTGTTTTCCCATAGTGATTATATGCATCCATGTCTGTATATTTTATTCTTCAAAAATATCCCATTGTTCCTTTGAGAGAACTTAGTGACCTGCCCATTTGCTCCCAATGTAGCTGGAGAATTTGCATCACGTAGTCTTAGCCTGTGCTGCTTATGAAAACTGAAAATTAGTAGTGCTACATTCCCAGTTTTCTGAATGGAGAGGCTCTGTTTTCTAGAATCAAAGGTTCATAAATGGCTTGTAAAAGTTTAGTGAACAGAGCCCATAACCTATTGATCCCCCTGTATTCAATACAATTCACTTTAGTCAATGAGCTCAGTAAATAATGATAGTGCTGTTATGAGCATCTTTCCTTCCTTATAAACAACTATTCACTTGTGTCCTGTTATAATGATAATGTCACTGATTTACAGAGGTTGTCCAAGTTACCTTATTAATTAGAAGATGCACTATGCCTATTGCAAAACATTGTTCTGACTGTGAGCTATCACTGCCCAAGGACCTCTAAAAGACAAAGAATTCCATTTTGCAAAATCTAGTTAACATATCAAAGAGCAGTAAATGTGCAAATTGCTGTCATAAGGAATCCTTTATTGCTTTTCCTTTTCATGATGACACCCCTCCCCCGTCTCTCCATTCTACCCACTTTGACAAGGTTACTCATTGGAAAGAAGAACAGCTATTTATGTTCTTCAGATGTTTACCTTCAGCAAAAGACACTTCAAAGACTGCTTGTGGAACTCTCCTCTCACCCAGCAAACACTTAAAACCCATTGTTGTGATTAATGGGCCTTTCCTGCAGATTTAATAAATATAAGCAGAAGCCAGATCCCTTTTTTAGGCCAGCTGTCTTGAATAATAGGCAAAGAGCTCATGGGTGGCCAAGGTAGACAGGACTCTTCAGGAAGTGCCTGATGATTGTTTGATAAGTTTGTGTGTGTATGTGTTTTGCAAGTTTATTATCTGAGCTTCATCAATACTCAGTTATGTTTTCTGCTGTGATGGATGGCAGTTACTGAAATAGATCCTACAGGTTTTTATCAGGAATTTTGTGCATGAGAATTGCATAAGAGACAAGACAGCCTCATATTTATTTTGATTTAGATCTAGGCTGAACTGGTTCAGTGAACTGTGAGACCCTCCAAACATAGGATATTATCAGATTGAAAGTAGGCAAAGAATTTCAGAACTGGAACTAACAAACCAGTCAGAGGTGCTGGTACTTAGAAGAAATGTCACTTCTAGCTAAGTAGCTAACACTACAATGTCACATTTCTGTGACAAATTTACACAAAGACTGAAGATGTGATTGCCTTTTTATTCAACTCTCTCTGTCTTGATTTTAGATTTAATAGAACCAATATGACATAGTCAGGAACAGTAAGGATTTCAGATATTCCACTCAGGGCACTGAATCATGTATGTAAAGTGGGGAGGGGTGTGTGCATGTGTTTCATGTGAATGTGGCATGGCAAAGAGTCACCCAAAATCTCCTGGCATCTTACTCAAAAGGATGCCAACTTTCATTAAAGGATAGGTCTAGAAACATGGATTTAAGTCTGCCTTAGGTTACTTGCAATGCATCTAATTCATGATCTGCAAAACTGCTAGTGGCTCACAGGAATAGAAGGTCTTTTTGGCAGATCAGTGAGGCCATGTAAGTTTACTTATCATCAGCAATGGCTCAAAGCTGGGAGTTATGTCCTTCAACTAAATTATGCTGTACATCTTCCAATCAAGTGCAAACTTCACTTTCAATTAGAGTGACTATGTTTTGCTGGATAGGACGAGGGGTAATGGCCTCAAGTTGTGCCAGGGGAGGTTTAGATTGGTTATTAGGAAAATTTTTTCACTGAAAGAGTTGTCAGGCACTGGCACAGGCTGGATCCATGTACAGAATTTACCCCAGCTTCCAGTGCTGTGATGAAAGATGTGAAGATTTTGGCATCAATCCTTATTCCAGCCACTGAAAATTCTGAAAATGGCACACAGAGGCACCAAGAAAAGCTCAGTGCTTGGATCAGCACACTCATGCAGCCAAGATGGCTTCACCAAGGGAAAATCCTGCCTGACAAATCCGGTGGCCTTTTATGATGAAGTAACAGCATCAATAGACAAGGGAAGAGCAACTGATGTCACCTACCCGGACTTACGCAAGACTTCTGACACTGTCCTGCATGACATCCTGGTCTCCAAGTAGGAAAGACATGGATTTGATGTATGAACTGCCTGGTGGATAAGGAATTGGCTGGAAGGCTGCATTCAAAGAGTTGCAGTCAATGGCTCGATGTCCAAGTGGAGACTGGTGACAAGTGGTGTCCCTCAGGGATCAGTACTGGGACCAGTGGTATTTAATATCTTTGTCGGAGACATGGACAGTGGGATTGAGTGCATCCTCAGCAAGTTTGCTGATGACACCAAGCTGTGTGGTGTGGTCAACACGCTAGAGGCCATTCAGAGGGACCCTGACAGACTTGAGATGTGGGCCCATGCCAACCTCATGAAGTTTAACAAGGCCAAGCGTAAAGTCCTGCATCTGGGTCAAGGCAATCCCAAGCACAGACACAGGCTGGGCAATGAGTGGATTGAGAACAGTCCTGGGGAGAAGGACTTGGGCATGTTGGTGGACGATATGATCAATATGAGCCAACAGTGTGTGCTTGCAGCCAAGTAAGTCAACCATATCCTGGGATGCATGAAAAGATGTGTGACCAGCAGGTCTAGGGAGGGGATTCTGCCCCTCTACTCTGCCCTTGTGAGACTCCACCTGGAATCCTGTGTCCAGCTCTGGAGCCCCCAACACAAGAAAGATATGGAGCTGTTGGAGCGAGTCCAGGGGAGGGCTACCAAGATGTTCAGAGGGTTGGAATACCTCTCCTGTGAGGACAGGCTGAGAGAGTTGGGCTTTTTCAGCCTGGAAGAGAGAAGGCTCTGGGGAGACCTCATAGTGGCCTTCCAGTACCTGAAGGGGCCTACAAGAAGGCTGGGGAGAGACTTTTTACAAGGGTCTGTAGTGATAGGATAAGGGGTAATGGGTGGAAGACGGGAGAGGGTAGGTTTAGACTAGATATAAGGAAGAAGTTGTTTACCCTGGGGGTGGTGAGGCACTGGAACAGGTTGCCCAAGGAAGTTGTGGATGCTCCATCCCTGGAATTGTTTAAGGCCAGGTTGGATGGAGCCTTGAGCAACCTGATCTAGTGGGAGGTGTCCTTGTCATGGCAGAGGGGTTGGTACTAGATGATCTTTGAGGTACCTTCCAACCAAAACCATTCTATGATTCTATGATTCTATGAAGATAGAGGACACCTAGAGACTCACCAAGTGAAAAATCACTTTTATCTCATACAACAGGTAGGGTAGGAAGCAGAGAAAATGCCCTACTGAGTGACCTGGGGAGTGAAGGGCATTGAGGGAGTGTTTGCAGGGCAGGGAGACAGAAGCGCCAGCAACCTCCTGGCTATACCTTGGCAGCTGCCTCACCTGCCTGATGTGGGTTCTGCCTGCTCTCGAGCAAACAGCTACAGCTGCACTGCAAGTCTGAGTGCGGCCATGCCTCATAGCAGTGCCTAATGCTCTGCTGAAAGGAGCCAGAGAATCATACACCACCAAGCTGTGTCACACTGTGGCTTGTTGGTGGTGTTTTCTCACAACATTCTTAACATCAGCCTCCCCAGATTTTATCGTTTCTCTGACAGAAACTCTTTTGGTTGGGGGCACTAAGGTGATTACAGCCTTTGCTATAATACATGATGGGAGGATGTACTAGAACAGTGTTTAACCCTTCTTCATTTGCTCTTTGTGCCAGCTGCCTACTCAGTGGAGATCAACCCATTATCATAGTGCTACGCCTGAGGTTCCCAAACAGGAAAGTGTGTATGTCAAGCCAGCGTCCCACCATGGGTACATACTCCTCAGCAAAAGTTTGTTAAATCTTCTAGGTTCTGTCACCAGTTTCCTGTAACACATGTTGTAAGAGTGACTCTCCTGTTATTTCCTCTCTGTTAGGAGTTAGTAAATGCTATGATGCCCTGGTTCCCCAGGCTGGCCCATTTTTCCCCATGGGCCAGCCATGCAGGCAGCCATGAGTAGCCCCCAAATCAGCTGAGAGTTCCACTCAAGGCAAATGACTCACAGGTATATCCCATACAACTTAATCATGCTCATTATAAAAGCAGGGAGTTCACTGAGGGTGGTATTTCTCTTCCTGGGGCTCTTCTCCCCTGGCCTTCTGCTCCTCCTGTCAACCTCTAGGACCAGGCTGAGTAGAACCTTGTATACTTTATGTTGGTTGTTGTATTAGTTTTGTCATTTCATTAAATCTGTTTCTACTTCAGCCCATGGGACTTCTTCCTTTTTTCCCTGATTCCCCTTCTCAGCTGGGGAGGGGTCATCAGGTGGTAGAACAACTGCTGCAGTTTAGCCCTGGGTACTGGCTAAATGTAGGCAATTTATTTGTTGCCCAATGTGTGTTTGAACCTTAAATTAAATAGCTCATCTGGGTGAAACCCAGGGTTGAAGTTTTAATAGATTTCACCAGATATCTCATCCACTCACTATGTTGATGTACTGGCTAAACTTAGACATGACTTGACTTTTTCCCAAATGTTGTGTATTGACTCTTTGTTTACTTCCAGCCAGCAAGATCTGCCCTTCCTCTGTATTTAAAGCTGTTTCCATTATTATTTTGTGCTCTTTATCAGAAGTACTAAGCAACTTCATCTAAGGATCCAGGGTTAAAATAGATAATTTCCCTGTAGTTCAGTATCTAGACAGGAAAGCTGTCTGTTTAAAATATTCAGAAGCATAATGATGCACACTCGAAAATTCTGATAGAGAATATTCAGCTTTAAAAATTGAGAGGTCTATGAGGTTTCTTCCATCATTTCTAAGGATTTGGGTACAGTAACTGAGAAATATATCTTACTATAAGAATCTCCCTCAGAGACTGGGCAGACTAGATGTACCATACCTAAATATGTCCTTTATGACCTAAATATGTCCTTTATGTTGGAGAATCTAGCTACTATGAAACCTACATGAAGGAATTTTTGGTCCTTGATAAGTATGGGACTTGCATAGCTGGTGTGCTCTGCTGTGAGAAGAGATCATAAATATGATCCAAACCATAAAAAGGGAATTTCTGTGAGCCCCAAAAGACACAGGCTGAGTATCGCCTTCTGAGAGTAAGCTGCGAAACTTAACATTCACAACTTGGGCATACATCTTCCATGTGAGTTACGAACCTGTTCAACAAAACCTTCCATAAGACATGAGCTTTATTTTCCTGCTAATGAGAAAAGCAAAATAAAGAGGATGAAGTCAGTCTTCAAATGTGTCCTAATACCTCTTAAATTAATGGAACTGGTTGGAAAGCATTAAAGATATCTGCAAGCTTCATTCAACACTGCTGATGCCTATTGTCTACCTATTCTGTCATCTATCACTCCACTTATGAAAAAGTCTTAAAGAATTTAATGAATAATGAAAAAACTCCCCTCAAATATTTCAACTAACATACAATTAAGTAAGCTGCAGTTTTATGGTTAGGTTATTGTTCTCTATTGATTAATATAGATGTTTTACTATTTCTCTAAAAAGGAGTGAACTAAACTTATAATTCTAGTAAATTTTAAGTCTCATTTGTTTTCTGCATACTTTACAGATTCTGTCTGTGAAATGCTAGAAGATATTTTCTAAAATAATCTGAAGAAAATATACTTCATTTGAAAAAGTGCATAATATGCAGCACTTTGTTCCATGGACTTTCCACATCAGCCTTTGATGACCCCAGTACTAGGTTACCATAGGTAATGCTTACCTGTAGTTCCGAGAAAACCATCCAGGATTTCTAGCCCAATCTGTATCCTGTTAGAGATTTCTTTTAGCAAAATTTCTTGAATTATCTGTTACAGATGCTTTTCTTTAAAAGAATACCTGCATTAAAATGTATTCTCTTCATGCCCACAAGCTGAGAGTGTTAGAAAGTATCTGCAGAAAAATTAAATTACAACCTGAGAAGTTGATTGCTCTTCCTGTGAAAGTATAGTAAATTTTGTAAAGTTACAATGGCAATTCCTAAACACATTCTCTTCAGTTAAGGAGAAAACTACTGGAATCAAAAAAAAAAAAACCAAGCTGCAAATTCACTTTCAAACATCCCTTAAATTATTTCTTTTCTTTTTCCTTAATATTTTCTTGCAAACACAGTATTTTCAAAACACTTCAGGCAAAAACTTTACTGCAGAGACTGAGAGCTTCATATGAATAGTTATTTTCTTACAGTTGGTAGAAAGGTTATGTGTATCTATTGCAGAGAAGGTGAACCATGCTCTAGGGTCTCTGATGAGGTTTATAATGCTAAAATACCACATTTCCTTTTCCATTTGCTATATATACAGTTAAAAGAACAAATGATGAAGTTCAGAAGTACATAGTATAGTCTCCTCGACAAACTTTCTGGGGTTTGTTACACCAGAAAACTGGAGTTTGCCACGACACTGTGAGAATTTTTGTATGTCACTTTTTATATTGTCAATCATTCATTTATTTAAGATACATGTAATATTTAATGGCAGCATTCACAGTTGTACCCTACCCATCTTTGAAGTTTCTTTTGACACTGCATAATGAAATTTAAATGTCTTCTATGTAAGACCTCAGGAATATCAGAAACATCCCCAAAAGATCTCATTATTCTACTTGCAGACAGGTGCCTAACCAGAAGTAAATTCCTGGTATGGTTCCACTGAAGATTTTTTCCTTAGGTGTACCATCCAGCATAGTATATTACCAAATACTTCATAATTATTTTTTTTTACTTCATTATGAATAGGAAGTGCATTTATAAAGCCAATTGGAACTCAAGTATTATGAAAATATCAATTTCAGGAAAGTTTTCATTTGGAAGAAAATTAGTGCAATTCTTGCTCTGAACAGTCCAGTCAATGAGGACGTTGTCCTAAATATCTGTACTCAAATCTCCAGTCAGCTTGACTCAGAGGTATCTGGGATGAGATTTTGTTTCTCTTGCAGGCAGGTTTGGGTTTTGGACCACTGCATCTCATATCTCTGAAAAATAACCTCCTCTGAAGATGACTTTTCCACTTCATCTGAAGCAAAAGGCGGGTATTTTGACATATTCCTACTTTCTAGGAACTTTTACAAAGCTTTTCATGCAATGCAAAATGAGATAAACCTTGAACTTTCAGAAAAAATTGTGTAGTTGAGTTGTAATCTTATGCTTCATGATCTCCAAAATGTTAATTTCTAAAATATTTTCTAAAGAATGCATACCTATTGTAAAACAAATAAACTTCTACATCTTGTTTGAGGGTCTGCATGACCAAGTGAGTTTTTCCAAATCCAGTTGCTCCTATGACAAACTGCACACGATGCTGAGTATTGGTTTTCACTACTGAGAAGCATTTCACAGAAACATCGAGGTTGGGAAGAACCTTGGAGATTATCAAGTCCAACCATTAACCTAACACTGACAGTCCTCAACTACACCATATTCCTAAGGTCTGTGTCAACATGACTACTGAACACCTCCAGGGATGGGGACTCCACCACTGCCCTGGGCAGCCCATTCCAATGTCTGACAACCCGTTCTGTGGAGAAATACTTCCTAATATCCAGTCTAAACCTCCCTTGGTGAAACTTGAGGCCATTATCTCTTGTCCTATCATTTGTTACTTGGCTGAAGAGACTCATCCTCACCTCTCTACAACCTCCTTTCAGGGAGCTGTAGAGGGCGATGAGGTCTCCCCTCATCCTCCTCTTCTCCAGACTAAACCCCAGTTCCCTCAGCCACTCCCCATCACACTTGTGCTCCAGACCCTTCACCAGCTTTGTTGCCCTTCTTTGAACATGCTCAAATATTTCAATCTCCTTTTTGTAGTGAGGGGCCCAAAACTGAACACAGTACTTGAGGTGCAGCCTCACCAGTGCCGAGTACAGGGGTAAGATCACTTCCCTGGTCCTGCTGGCCGTGCTATTTCTTATACAAGCCAGGATTCCATTGGCCATCTTGGGCACACTGCTGGCTCATGTTCAGTTGGCTGTCAGTCAACATCCCCAGGTCCCTCTCTGCCTGGCAGCTTTCCAGCCACACCTCCCCAAGCCTGTAACGCTGCTGGGGGTTGTTATGGCTGAAGTGCAGGACCCATCATTTGGCTTTATTGAACCTCATACAATTGGCGTTAGCCCATCAATCAAGCCTGTGCAGATCCCTCTGTAGAGTCTCCTTACCCCTGAGTAGATTTGATGTATGTAACATTCTTACTGAGCAGCGGGATCTGAAAGGGCAGTCACATTGACTCTCTACTCTCTTTGACCACAGAAGCACTCATCAACCTCTGCAAGAAATCTGTCCAAAAATGGTAGAACAGCTTGGAAAACAACAAATGAACAGAAAACACATTACTGCAATATGCCATTATCTTTACTTTCATTCCAGGCATCACTTCATAGACATTTTCTAACCACTTCTGCGCCTAGTGACATATATATCCATTAGTAATAAAATCTCATTTGAGGCTCTGATAGAAAACTAACTCTGAAAGGGTCTGTGCCCCAACTGATGGTCTATCTTAGCCTCGTAGATTAGTCCCTAAGCCTGAATCCAAATCTAAGCAGAATTTTAGGAAAGTTTGGACTGTCTTCACATTCAAAGTCTTAACCTTTTAATTCAAGCTAGAAGAAAACTTCTGCAAGTCACTTTCATCTTTGACTCCAAGATAATGCGATCTTACAGCAAAAGCATCAGATAACCAAAGCAGGCTGAGCTCTGTTCTGGATTTTTTGTGCATGCAGACAATATTACTTACAACACTGTTATTCAGATCCTATCAGGCCAGATTCTGATACTTGGATCCCTAGTCGGTAATATTTCCATATTCATCTCACTGAAGAAGTGATGTAAAAAATCACTCTGTACAATGTAAGAGAAGTAAAAATGCTTCTCTCTACATTTGCAGAAAAAGTACTTCGGAAATGGTGAGAGAAGAGATGCATGTGCCACAGTTTGTATAGTTTTGGTGTAGCAGTGCGCTTACCATGATCATACAGCCTCTTTTGAGCTCTCAGCCCGAGCAGAGCTAATTTACTCCTGCCTTCAGAATGCTGTTATGTGTTAACACTAACTGAAGTGCATACACCTGAGCTGTCTGCAGGACTGGCCTGACCTCTCTGAAAATTAGGTCTGAAAATCAGTTTTTCTTTTACTCCAGCTCAGCTCACAAAAGTATAATTTTCAGAATTTTTGCAGTTAAAATACTTTCAGTATAAAAGGTCATCTTTGCCAAAACACTACCGCTTAAGCATAGGGCCTCTTGCTGTTCCGCTGATGACTTATGAGTTAAGTAATGAGAACTGCAAAAACAACCTAGGACATATTCGGTAACACTCCTTACCCTCGTCACTCTCCATCTTCTTTTCCCTGTACTTTGCTTCCCCAGCAGCTGATGACAATTGAATCTATGGGTGCAAAGAACTCACCTCACACCATTCTGCTGTAATTATAACTTTGCTGCCGACTTTGAGATCTGACAGGCTCCGTCTTGTCTGCCCCTTGATGCTGCGGCATTTATTTACAATCTCAATAACATCTTGCGGAAAATGAATTGTACCAGTGCCAAGGATCAGAGATTGATATATTGTGAAATGTTAGGAGGAGCAGATATTGAAAGGCAGAGAAAAAGGGACCAAGATAATGGACAATTATGTTAATTTTTCAAAGATCTTTAAGAAGGTGACACACTTTGCATGCCCCCCCCCCCCCCCCAAAAAAAAATAGTTAGCAATTAAACATAAGATGCAAAGAGAGGAAATAAACATTTGGAAGAACTGATGGACTTTTTTCCTCTGTCCAAATACGTCTTCTGAACAAATATTTTTAGAACTATTTTTTGAGGTTTTTTACATGAACACTCATTTATGGGAAACTCGGATATGAAATATTGTACTCTGGGGAGCATAAGGTTTTGGAGTATCATTGCACTTGGTTTTCTAAAGCCAAATTGCAGATCAGTTCAAGGTGGAATGTCATTTATCCCTCAGCCATACCACGAAGGTTACATTTTCTGCTCTGTGGGTTTGACAGTGCTTCCAGACTCTTGATTCCACGTGTACATCCTTACTATATCTCAACCCCAAGTCAAGGCAAGCTCCAGAAGACACACACATCTATGGCCCCTTCCAAAACTACCCTTGCCCCCCCAAATGCCCCAGTTACTGTAAGGAGGAAAACCAGCGGCATAGAGGAGACGTCTTGACATACAGCTGTTGCACCAGCTAGAGGTAACTACAGAGCCCATTGCGAAGACCTGGCTTCTGCATCCTCTGCCCTCCCTTACTTCTGCTCCTCAAGCATGGCTGCCACATGGGATGCCAGGCAGTACAGCCTGCTGTAGTGGTGTATTTCTTCATTTTGGACCTGCATCCTGTGCTGTCTCTATCAGAATGAGTGTTCCTGGAAGTGGGAGGGTCATGGGCTACTTTACTTTCACAAATGCACAGGTTTCAAACAATATCTGCTTGAACAGCTCCTTACTACCTTGGAAGCTGTACTGGCAGCTACTGCTCAGCTCAGAGGCCTTTCTAGGTTCTTTTTAGCACTGTCGTGTGCAATCCAGTTACCCAAATAGCATAGATAAACCAGGGTAACATGTCCTTTTCTGCATAGTTGTGACATTTGTTTTGTATGGAGTTTGTATTACATGCGGGAAACTAGTGATCTCCCAAAAATGTTTTCTTTATTAATAACTTCATAAAACCTGGAAACAAAGCTTAGTGTTGCCTATGTCATTTGCTGGGTGCAGCAGAAGATGTTTTGCCTCACCAAACAACGCTGTGTTCCAGAAATTCTATGTCTCACATTTCTTACTCATTTGGCAAGAACAATGAATTCTGAAGCAGCATATAAGCTAAAAGGAGATGTTTCCAGTTCTCAAAGCGGAAAAAAAAAAAGAGTTTTTCCAAAAGATATCAGCTTGTGCCATTTTCACGTTCTTGAAGTTCTTTGATATATTCAGTGGACACTCCAGAGCCTGAGGCTGAGCTCAGTTACGATACTGTAAATCCACTGCTGGCATCTGTGGACTTCAAGTAGTTTGTGTTTATTGTAGTGACCATGGTTCTGCAGGTCAGATTCCCTCTCTATGTACAACACATGTAATATTATTTCCTGATGGGCTTAAAAACATTTTGCTAGTCATGTGTAGAAGGAGCACAGTGATATTTTTTTTTTGTTTAATTGTAGGAAGCTAAAGAGTAATTTCCTGCTCCCTGTGCTTGACAGGAAGTTCAGTGTGATCCCATGCAAGCGCAGCAGTCTGTGACCTGTGAGAGACTTCACCATTGGCTGGGAGAGTAATTCTGTGGGAAGAGAAGTGGTGCTCAAAGAGGGAGGAAAGAGAAGTATTTCTGAAAGGCAGCTCACAAGGCAGATAGAGTTGCCAGCTATTACAGGACCAGACTACGTGCAGAATCCTGCTCAGTGCTTTCAGCCACTGCTGCTTGCTATGAATACACACAGACAAAGAGGAAATAGAAAAGAATCAAGGAAACTGAAAGTGCTAACGTATGCAGAAAGAGTGCAATGTTCCCAAACAAGACGCAGCACCAGTGATATTCTAGGCAGGCTCACCCACTGGACAGCAGCCAAAATAATCCCCCCTTCGGTTTGTTTTTTTTCTCATAAAGTGACTGCAGTTTTGAAGACAAGGCCCATGAAACACAAATCCTGCTCAGATTTTGGAAATTGATTAGTGATTAAACATATTTAGATTGGTCCCTTGCAAAGTAGTAAAGATTTGCTGATGACACAGTTGCATTCTTAAGGGAAATGGATGTTAATTGCTGTCTAGACATTTTATTACTACAGTGGGGCACTAGCCATTGACCATCTCTCTTTTTTCTTTTTTCTTTTTTTTTTTTTTTTTTTTACACATTAAACTATAGGTCAGGCTAAATTGTTTGTTTGTTTCTGTAGAAGATAACAATGTGGTTTCAGGGTGGTATGTAACTGAGAACTTCAAGATACCAATCATATCTCTTCTGAAAGCAGTGCAGCAGGAATGTATACAAGTCACAAATGCTCTACCATTTAATAAAACATATTTTTCTGATTCAAAAATGCAACAGTGTCCGCTGCAATTTTAACAGATCCCTCTCCTTCACACAGTGCAAATATTCAGCAAGTCCTTACTCCTCTTCTTTTGTCCCTCTTGGAACACAGTGTATTAATTGTTTAACCAGCTTCAGTGCTGTGTAAGATGCTTTGATTTTGCATACATAAAAGGCTATAGCACACCAGTTCAAGCCAGTGTCATATTTTGCTGAGATGAGAAGACTAACGACTGTTTGTTCTGCTTGTTTAGCAAGCAAACAGTTAAAGATTAATTCAGATGAAATGTAAAACTCATCACCAATAGCCCTCAACTCAGAAGAATATACTTTAAGTCAGTTGGTCTGATTCTGATCTTACCTCAGTTATGCATCAGTATAAATCTGTTGCTGTCAGTCAGCTTGATCCTGATTTACATCAGGGTAAGCAAAACAAGACCATTGTTTTTACAAGCTTCACTTATGCTGCTAAGTGATGCTGATTTACTCTAATGAGAACGCATCTGTGCTTCACAAGGTAGGTAGCCACAGTAGTGGCTCTTCCTAGAGAAAAAGTGAGCAACTGATGGAAAGAGAAGTCTCTGGGTTCAAAAAACACACTGTTGGTTCAAACAGCACTGTTAAGCAATAAGAGTGACAGTAGATGACACACCACCCACCTGTTCCAAATGCTAAATTACATGGTTCAAACTCATCAGGCTTATTGTATATAAAAGAGAAATTCCTGCAGTTTCTCTTCGTCGTGCATCTGCTGCTCAGTTCTACTGTCCCTCTTCTGCACCGTCAATGTAGCAAAATCACATCCCTTAGTTTGGGAGTGTGTTTGCTTGTCTGACTGACTAGCTGACCCAAGTACAGGAGGCCATGCAATCAGGCAGACCCTGGGATATTCCAGTGCTGTTAAGAAAGGTCTACCAACAGTCATACACTCTGTCTGTAGTCCCACCTCCTGCATGTAAGAACACGGCAACCTCACCTACAACAGATCAGAGGGATCTTCTGAGGTTCGAGGCTTAAAATAAGCTTTTTTAAAAAAATACTACGTTGAAAATCGTCTTTAGCTAATTCTTTTCAGCAACAGAGGTCAAACTGCTTTGCTGAAACAACCATTGCCACCTTCCAAGAATGTAAAATGAAGCAGAAAAATTAAGAGCCTTGAAGGAAAAATAGCTTCTCTTTGAGGAAAAGCCACCGAGAAGAAACCTTGACCAAATAAAATAAAAAGATCATGCTTCAAAAATACAATCTCAAATGTTCATTTCCAGTCTTTCAAGGAGTTCCACACTGTACTGTGGCCACTTTTTACACATCTGCCTGGCTTGGAAAGGGTGCCTGAAAGAGGATCACTGAGGAAACCTAATGCCTACAAATTCAACCAGCCTCCCTGTTGTGTCTGCAACTGTCTCCTTCAGAAAACTTGTCTTAGATCACAATTACAACTCCAGCTCCTTAGGCTATTCTCCTAACTCACATCAAGATCCAGAACCACAATGCCCTACTCCCACAGAATTTTGAGAAACCAAGCTGCCATGCTGTGGTAAAAGAACGTACAAAATTGCACACGAAAGTTACCACAGAAGTGTGAAGGGTGATGGAATTGTTAGCACTAGTGTGATAAAACCAAGTGAAAACAGTGGTGATAATAAACTGGAAGGCTGAAAATAAATTTAAGTACCATTTTTAAACATATTTAAGATCAGGATCAATTTCTAGCAACAGAGATCTCCAAAGTCAGCATGCATTGTGGGGATTTGCTTGCATACGACAGCAAATATTGCAGGAAAATTATTGCAAACCCCTTATCTTAACACAGGTAAACCATGGTCTCAATTCTGTCAGAATCAATACAAGCTGAACAGGCTGTCTTCCCTGCTTCTCTTTTGCTCAAGGTTGCCAGACTTTGCCTTGTTCCAGCTGGAAGAGCTGGCAGAGCACTCCCCTGCAGTTCATCGGGCTCCTTTGGCCAGGGCTGGGTTAGGGAGCCCATCTGAAGGGCCGCCAGATCCCATGTGGACAGAAGCAAGCTGCTGGGGAGGGCAGTGACTGTCTCAGTAGGCACAGATAGATCTAGAAGATGTCTGTCTACAGTCTAAGACTATAGACAGAAGTTCATTTCACAAACAGCTGTGTAGATAATTATGATGTCCTTTCCCACCTTTCTTGCACCTCTCTGGCAAGCCACCAGTGCTGGTAGAGCTCCAGATCCCCCCTCAGGTGAAATCAGCCAGGTTAGCAGTAACCAGCAGGGCTGAGCTCAGCCCAGTGATCTTTCTTGAAGTATATTAGGAAGCACCCATACGAATGCATTGTAACCTCCAGCTAGTGAGGCAACTGGGGCAGTGCTGTCTTCAGCCAGGCAAGTTGAACCTGGAAAAGCCTTAGTAATAAGAGACAAACATTAGAGGTTTGCCCAGGTTTATTTAGGCAAATTTAATATATATCTATGCTAAACTGTAAAGCTTCATGTGTTTAGACATCATCCTCTAGGTTTCTAAATGTCTAACATGCAGCAGCAGAGGAGGGAAAAATAAAGAAGAGGGGCAAATTCTTTATCTTCTAAATAAATGGTAAATTTAATTATTCACTATGCTAATTAAACAACCATGCTAGGCCTCTCTGTTTCAATACCCAAATAATCATATCAGAGCTTCTGTTGCTAACTAGTCACCTCCTCAAATGTTAAACAGGATGTCTTTTTTATTAAAGAAGCCCTTTCAGGCAAGAGAGAAACACGTTTTGACTGGAAAATGCCAATCATGGCAAGGGGGGCAGTGAGGGGAGGGATGACAGTGAGGGTGATGGATAATAATATTCCTCAGATTATCTAAGAAGTGAGGTTTTACCTCTGGCAGAGAAGGCAGCAAAGAGGAAGTCACAATCTCAGACAGTTTGCACAGATGGTGACCATCCTCAGTCAACATTCTCATAAAAATGGCTGTGTACCTTTTTTTCCCCTCGGTATACACAGAGAGAAATAAAAAGAGGAAAGGAAAAAAAAAGGTCAGTGGAAAAGTGCTTAAGAAGGCAAAATCTGTGTGAGCGTGTAAAGGGAGGGGGAGAGCAAGAAAGAATATCAGTTGACTTCCACTGCTTTTCATGCTTTTTCAAACTTATCTTTTCTTCCCCATCCAGCCGTATGCAACTTTTCCATCTCTTGCACCCTGAACACTCAACAGCTGAAATTCTAAATATTAAGCCACAATCAGCACAGTACCAAAGAGGATTAGAGGGGATGTGGTTTTAGGCCATTTTAAAGGTCTCTGGATCCTGAAGCAAGCAAGAAGCTAGTTTAGTTTCTGTAAATGGCAGAGCAGATAAGGCTGAAAACTCAGTGAATTGTTTTGCTCCACATTCAGAGACCAGCACTTCACACAACATGGGTTCATGGATGGAGAAAAAAAACTTTAGTCCTTGGTAAGTTACAACACTGCTTGGTAGGTCGCAACACTGCAAAAGTTCTTAGAAATAAAAGAAACCTTGATGGTGGTGGTGTAGCACACGTTTCTCAGGAATCACTCATATCCATCTGTCTGATAGAGGTCCTCCCTTGCAGTGTCTTGCTGTATAACCTGAGCCTCAGCAAAACCCTCCTTTGCAAGAGCCTTACGCAGCTCCCAACATAGCGGACAAGAGGCTGCCTCTGGCCAGCGACTGGGGCCTTGCAGAAAAGCTGAAACTGCAGGCAGCAGTTGACTGAGGATCAGTTAGATATTTACTTCACTGGAGCAGAGAAGTTGGCTCATGCACCATGCCCACATCGAAAAAGAGGTGAATTTAGGTGGTGTTGAGGACAGTAGATGAAAGGACACAGTACATGATATATGCAAATCAAGAAGTGATCAAAGACTGAAAGTGTGAAAGAGAAATAGGGGTTGAATAGGGGAATGGCGTGGCCTGATTAACTGGCAAAAGTCGGCTAACTGTAGAAAAATAAACTACTGTTAAAATAAAGTAATATTCCAAGCTTGGAAGCTGCAGCTAGACACACTCAGACTGAAAATACAGTAATATTTTTTCCACAGTGATGGATGACAAATGACAAGGTCAGGTTACCTGCAGTCATAGTGGGTTTTCCATCACTTGAAAATAGATAGAGTCATTGAATTTGAAATTATGTGCTGGAGCTAATGAATGAAATTCTGAGTCTTGATTTATATAGGTAATCCACTCACTAAGAACTGCTTTTCCCCTTGATGTTCAGGAATATGCATAAAAGATTGGAAAGGAAAAATTAGTACATGTGAGCAACCATAGAAGCTGCTATGATATTTCACACTAGTCAAAGGCAGTATGAGGTTTGAATCCAAGCAACGCCAAACACACTGTCTCCTTTAAAGCAGGATAGCAGGCAGCAAGCTAGGACCGCGTTTGAAAGCCTTGACTGTGGGACAATTTGATATGAATCACATGCATTTACATGGGACTCATATCAAAGGTAATAGAGTAAATCTCAACAATATGTTTTAAAGGGTATTTTATTTATTATATGCTGATATTTCATATATTTCCAAACAATTTTAAATACTGTTGTGAAATAAGCTTACAAAGACCTTACATTTCATTTCTAATTGTCTGCTTCCTCAAGGTAGTAAATTCAAATGCAACTTTTAACAGCTGTTATCAATAAAGTCTTCATTCAAAAAAAAAAAGCTTATTTTATCATAATAGACTATTAGAAGAATAGTGAAATTAACATTTTGCTATAATTCGCATAGCGTCAAAAATAATTTTAAAAAATCTCAAACTGTAAAAGAGAAATATTAGGAATAAATTTTGAACTAATATATTAAACTTCATAGCATTTAGAAAAGCATCCTCTCAAGCCCTATATATTCTCTGTTGTCTGCTGCAGATGCAAAGTTTATATCCACCTATTTTCTCTGCATGTCAGCAATCTCCTTTCTGATAAATGAAAGTGACCCACTTATCCAAAGTCCACAAACAAAACACTCGGTGACTCTTGAGTCAACACAGGAGACAAACAAGGAATTCCAGCTGAACTGCTTCCCCAAAGGCAGAGACTGGATGACATTTTATGAAGGCTACTCTGCTCCACCAAAGATGGTTCAACTAAAACCAACAGAAAGTCTTTGGGGACCAGAATTCAGTGGAAGTCTCCAGAAAAGAAACACCTTGGTGGATAACAAGCCTATCCATACTGTAATTTAATTTTCATAACATATGTTCCAAAATAAAAATGAAATCTCATGCTCAAGAGTTTAAATTAGTTTCTCCCTATTTGAGATTAGACTGAGATTTGCAGAGATCAGATTATGACTGTACTGTAGGGTTTGTGCACATTTCTCTGAAGCCTCTGCTGCTGGCCATTCTTTCAGACCATGTGCTTGATGGAGTCGACCTGACAAAGAGCAGTGCAGCAGCTCCTGACTCAGATGTTGGAGAACATCATTAAAAGGATCGCTGGGAGAGGGGAAGCAGAGAAAAGTGCAGGAGCTGATTTTAGGAGTTGCAAAAGTAGTGTCTAATACAGTTTTTGTCAAGTCCTTCTTCTCAACATAGTGCAAACTGAGAGATCCCTCAGAAAATAAAACTTTCAAAATTCATCAGCTTATCTGAGACTTGTTCTGACAGCTTCAGTGTGAATGTGTGGTGAAGAAACTCTAACAGGGAAATATCCCCCAAGATAAGTAACTAGAATCAAAATAAGGCCCACAGAAACCCCCTCTATGTCAAGATGTCCTGCAGTATAAGGAGGAAAAGGTAGTGCAGAGGTCAAATCAATCTCTTCCCTCCCTAGTTCTTGTCTGTGATTGCCAACTTTCTCCTGTCATTGGCCAATATTAGAGAGTGAATTAAAGCCTTTAAAAATGTTTGTGCTTTTTCTGAAAAATCTAGGTCTTGCCAATACACAGTGGGCTACAGTACAAAACATACAATGTTTTACCAGAAACATTTTTGAAAGTGTTTTATTAATTTTTGTGTATCACAGCCAAGACACACTTGTTTCACTCCTTGTACACAGACTCACTTTTGCTTCTGCACTGATATTGAGCCAATTGCTGAAAAGCCCCAAGTCACCACCACACAGACTGCTGGAAATCAGAAGCTAATGTGTCCCTCCTATGCTTCCTAATGCAAGTGCTATAAATTCAAATGCTAAGCAAAGAAGATGTAGGTCCTTCAGTAGAACTGGAAAGATTCACTAGCTACAAGATTAGAAAGCAATTCAAACTAGCTGACTGAAAGAGACACAGAGGTACTGCACACTATAGAGAGGGAATTCTACACATTATACTGGGTATCTGAACTTTTTCTAACTGGTTTCACTAGTTTCTGGGTACTGATTCACATTAAAGTGTCTCTCTGGTTTTATTGTGTTGGACAACTCCTTCTTCCTGAATTATGTCTGGTTTAGAGTCTCATCTCACTTTAAGATTTGTTAACCTGCAATTCAGAGTTTGCTTTTTGTTAAAAGTAAATAGCTCACAGTGCCTTATTTATTGCTGACTGAAATCTGACCCAGGATTTGGGGAAGACGGCGGCCTTCTTTCCTGCCTGCTAACAGTTAATGGTCTTCTTCTGGACATTTGTAAGTAGATTTGTCTTTTTAAGCCTTGTCATTGGAGGGTAACAGTCTTTATTTGATTAATGAATGCTCTCTCCCAGACTTTAGAAATAATATCAAGGATTAGATTAACAAATTGTTCAAGTCTTCAAATCTCAGGACATAGCATTGTTATACGGAGTTCTGCAGCTTTGGACTACAATAACTAACTTGGAAATCACATACACCTTCCACTTGTGATTGTGGCAGGGTTACCAAAGAGATGGCCAAAATAGAACAGCTTCCCAGACTTACAGGACTACAGATAGTTTTAAGTTCAGAGCTCAGTCACTGTTCATATAGTCAAACACCTTTGCTGTGTAAACATTTCTTCTTCAGTGAGCAAAACAGGGGATTGGATCTAAGAGAGGGGAAAAAGCAGTGTTTCATTTTTAAGATAGTTCTGTCACTATCTGTATAAAGATCTCAGATACTGAGGTCTTTAATGAATGATTACTGTTTTCTCACATGCAGTGGCTTTGCACATTTATTAGGTTAGTATGGTGATGTAATGCAGGATTTCCACGTGGTTCCTCAGCTGTGCACCCAGAGACATATGGATCTAAATGTCTTGTATATCAATGAAATGACATACCCCCAAAGGCTCATGTGGTCCAATCATCAGAGGGAGACAAAGCCACAACTAATGAGCTATGCTCAGTTCTGTTGTATATTAATTTAGGCTTCTTATTACATTGCTGCATTTAGGATTCAGAATTAGCACAGCACTGAGAGAAGTGAATGTTTTTTTCTAGCTATCTGAAAAGATAGAGTTGGAGATGTATCTCCCTTAACATGTAGATGTCTATCTCAAAGCTAGAAGCTGAAGCCTTCTACATTCAGTGGAGAAAAAAGGGTGAGATTTATCTCATCCAAATATAGACATTAAAAAGAGATTGGGTAAATGATCTCTTAAGAGTATTTATTTCTGTCCATAAAAGTGTTGTAAAAATTTCACTTAAATAGTATACATAATGTAGTAATCTAAGCTGTGTGAAATGAAATCTCCCTAGCTTTCTGCAGTAGAGCACAGAGCTAGCTTTAAATGAACTACCTTGGATCAAAAAACTTCTTCCTAGGACAGCATGCAAAATTGCCTTAGCTCATACAGCGCTGCCTAGCTCTCCTACTCCTAGTCCCTGAACCAGTTCATTTAATGTCTGTTAGTGTGTTTCCATAGCATACTGCAGTATGCAGGGCAAAGCAGTCTCTTTCTACTATTCATTTCAATTGTTGAAGCCATTTTCTCCACACAGGGCAAAGGGTTTTGATTTGATGGGAACTCATTGTCGTGAATGTCAGGTAATGTCCAAATACTCTAGTTCACCCTGCTACCACAAAATAATATATTTATACATTAGAATTAGAATAATTAAGATTGGCTTCATATGTCTGTATATGTAGGTTTCCATTTTCTTGCCTTGATACAGTACTGCAGGATCTCATAGGCATTCACACAAGTAAGATTCCAGTCTCAGCATTTTAGAGGCTTAGACTAGGCAAAAATCAAAGTATTTATACAGGTCACCAAAAATATTTTGACCCATCAAGCACATCTGGGAAGCATATAGTGTGTCCATCTCCTCCCAGTCTAAGAGGAGAAGGAAGAAGAATTAGAAGACTGAAAGGGAAGCTACATAGTGGGTGTCATCCCAGAGCTTGTTTCAGGGTACCATGCACTTAGAAATATTAAACTTCTGTAATCATCTCCTGATCACAGAATCACACACAGAATCACAGAGTCGTGGGGCTTGGAAGGGACCTCCAAAGATCATCTAGTCCAACCCCCCTGCTAGGGCAGGATCCTAGAGTAGATCACACAGGAACACGTCCAGACAGGTTTGAAATGTCTCCAGAGATGGAGACTCCACCACCTCTCTGGGCAGTTCCAGTACTCAGTCACCCTCACAGTAAAGAAGTGTTTCCTTGTGTTAAGACTGAACCTCATGTGTTCCAGTTTGTGCCCAGTGCCCCTTGTCCTGTCACTGGACACCACCGAGAAGAGTCTGGCCCCGTCTTCCTGATACCCACCCTTTAGATATTTATAAGCATTAATGAGATCCCCCTCAGCCTCCTCTTCTCCAAGCTGAACAGACCCAGTTCCCTCAGCCTCTCCTTAGATGGGAGGTGCTTCAATCCCTTCATCATCTCAGTGCCCTGTGCTGGACTCTTTCCAGCAGTTCCTTGTCCCTCTTGAACTGGGAAGCCAAGAACTGGACACAATACTCCAGATGAGACCTCACCAGAACAAAGGAGAGAGGGCCGAGAAAACTCCCTTGACCTGCTGGCCACACTCCTCTTAATGCACCTCAGGATGCCATTGGCCTTCTTGGCCACAAGGGCACATTGCTGGCTCATGGTCAGCCTGTTGTCTACCAGGACTCCCAGGTCCTTTTCCCCAGAGCTGCTCTCCAGCAGCTCAGCCCCCAGCCTGGACTGATCCAGGGGGTTGTTCTTCCCCAGATGCAGGACTCTACACTTGCTCTTGTTGAATTTCATTAAGTTTCTCCCTGCCCAGCTCTCCAGCCTGTCCAGGTCATGCTGGATGGCAGCACAGCCCTCTGGCGTGTCAGCCACTCCTCCCAGCTTTGTACCATCAGCAAACTTGCTGAGAATACACTCTGTCCCTTTGTCCAGGTCGTTAATGAATATATTGAATAGGACTGGACTTAGTACCAACCCCTGGGGGACACCACTGGTCACAGGCCTCCAACTAGACTGCCCCACTGACCACTGCTCTCTGGGCTCTGTCCTTCAGCCAGTTCCCAATCCACCTCACTGCCCAATCATCCAATCCACACTTGTTAAGTTTGGTTGTGATGATGGCACAGGAGTGACAAAGATTATTAAGAAGCTATTTACAAATTCTGTCACTATTCCAAGTCAGATTCATGTTTACACTTACACTTTTAGAAGCATTTCCAGGGTTGTTTGTCTTTGTGGGAAGGCATAAAATATCGGGCTGGCTTAGTCTGTTGTTACTCAAAATTGATATTTATTGCTTTACTGTATTTATTGGCTACAAATGTTGCATGAGGCTAAGAAATTTGAAGTCCTGAACATCAAAGAGAGAGTTTTGTGCATGTGTGTGCACATGCAGTAAGCTACAGGCACTGGGTAAGAGCATCTAAAAGCAGTGTGACACTCTGGTCTCTTTTAATCTCAGTCATGACAGTGTAAAAGGAATAGGAACTCCAATTGCCTTGAGAGAGGTGCATGAGGAGTGAGGACTGCTCTGGCCCGCTATGTTTGAATGCAACCCACATATTTCCGAAGGTGGCAGTTTGGGTTTTGTTCTGGTTTTGCTAATGTAATTCCCAAGTTTGCTCATAGTTCAACAGCTTGTCCAGTTGGGCTCCTAGTTACAGGCTTTGTGATAATATATATATATTTTAATAAGAATGTGCATAACTTGGCAGCAGAACTAATGTTTAGTGCACAAAGCTTTTGTTTATCTGCCTGTAAGAGGCATAAAAGGGTACAGCTGGGCAAGCTAGCACACTAGAGCAATAGGGTGGCGTGATAGCTTGAAAGGGGGAGGGAACTGATATCCATTCAGACATCTCCACTTCAGCCAAGCAAGTGTGCTGAGCTACCTGCTGTGGCTGGGGCAGCTTCAGCTCACCTCACTTCAATGGCTGCTGCTGGGGAGGGAGATCCTGCATTGTGTGGTTCAGTCATTCTACTGTGTTATCATTTGAGGGACTCCTGGGGATCTTTTCTTTAAAACAATATGGGTAATTACAGAAAATATTTTTTCCATACAGACAGAGTACCTGTAAATAGATTTTTAAAGCAGCAGTGTGCCACACTCACTGCCAGCTACCACCTGCAGGCTGGGACCAGCACTCAGATGTGGCTCTTCCAGAGCCAAAAGCCATTTCATTTTCTAAAGCAGCCTTTCCTAGTTCCGGTCTAGCCTTGCTCTGCTGTTCCCTTCACATACCCACCACTTATTTTACATATCTAATACATGACATTTTAAGGTCTTTTTACTTCTTCCAGCTGTCCACTTAAATACCAAAATAAAACAGCAAACCTGATGCGCTGCTGGTTCTTGGCAATGTGGAAAAGGAGAGAGTTTTTACCTTTCCCACACAGGGACAAAAAGAACACCTCCAAAGGCAGGAAAGAAGAAGAAAAGGGAAGTAATCCATTTATCCAAAATTCTGGTGGTTCAGAGAGACATCTGTGGTGTAAGAGACATGAAGATGTAGTAGACATGGTCAAACACACTCTGATCTGCTTTTCTTAAGTGTCCTGACTTGTTAGATCTTTGCCATTAGCTATCACTAGAACACATCTCATTCAGAAATTTACAGAGCACAGAGAAAAGAATTTCCACATGAAGGTGTACAGCTTACCCTGCGTATGTAACTCACATAAGCATGAGTTTTTTCTGAAGTGTGTTTTCACTTTAGAGCTTGACTTGACTTTATGATTCTTTGAATGTATCTCTGCTGTGTCTGATTTTGGCTGGAACACAGAAAACCATGAGAGAAGCAATTTGTCCCATCCAGGGAATTCCAGGCAACACTAGGTGTTTCACAAGCAAGCCCAATGGGGCAGACTTTTTAGAACAAACAGATTTTATAAAAGTGCCCAGCCCCACAAGTCCTTGGAGATTTGTCAGCAAATAGTACTAGAGCAGACAGGCATCTTGCTATGTTACAGCTCTGTTAGTTGTTCTGGGTCAAATCTTTGTCACAAAAAAAACAGAAATGCTTCCAGATCTGAGTAAAACCAGTAGGTTTTAACCTTATTGCATACCAATAGTTTGGTGTCTGGAGGATATTCCTACAACTGGATTTAGTAACACGTAAAGCACTGTAATTCTTAAAATGTACAATTATCCCATCAATTGTAAATTTCATTTTGGTAAAATGGCATTGATTGTTTCTTTGAGTTTTAAAGGATTATTTTATTTTTTACATATACCTAGAAAATTCAAAATATATCAGATATAAAAGATGTATTTGTGGACAGCATTTTAGTAGAAGTTCCACCTGTTCTACAGATTGATCTTTTATTTCCCTGCTAACTGAGGGGAGCATCTGAGGTGACCCAGACGACCTGGTTCCCTCTTGCTGTTTTGTGAGAAACAGCTAAAAAGAGAAATCATTGCTTTCTGTATCAGTTGGCAATATAAGTGAACTAATAATACAAAGATGATCTCTTGGATATGATAAACAAATTCTAACCAGCCTTGCATGGCACTGAGGCTGAGGATATTCTACAGTAAGAAAACTCTTGGACAAGAGTTGCTACCAGTTTAGGCATGTGGTTCCCATCAGGGCTACTTTCTTAAACTGCCATCGTAAGCAGAAGTACAACAGTCTTAGGGAATGGATTTGGCCTCATCTCCAGCTATTTAGCAGTGGAGAACACTAAAGCCCCACTGTTTTGCCAATTAGTAGGCCCAGTACAAAAGACATGCCAGCAGCAAAACAACAATCCAGTGAATAAGTTCTATTTCACGTAAAGGACTCAGAATACAGCGGACTGCCAAGGGTACAAACAAGTTAGATAGATCACAAATAATAGATATCAACCCCAGCGACCCCAGGAATGACACAGTATCACTCATAATAGATAGAACAAGCAGAGACACAAGGCAACCCACAGAGAAAATGGGAGACAACCAGGACAATAAGGTGGTTACATACGATAGAAGTAACCCCATGTTGCCTCCCCAGAAAGCCCGCGTTTGTAAGTGCCAGACCTGACTGCAATCCAGTTGCATGAGGAGCCAGGAGGTCCTTCCCCAACAGGAAAACTCTGTGAAGTGCATCCACTCCACAGACAGACTCTCCAACCCTTCCTGCAAGTGGGCCCAGCTTTTATCCCCAAAACAGGACACCTGGCACTCGTTATCAAAATGCAGGGCACTTAGGGCTTGTTTACCTAAGGGCTTTCCCTGCAAGGTCGGCCACACCTTGGAGGAAAGCCAAAAGGCAAACTCATCCCCTCCTTTTGAAGGGCTGTGGGAACCACCCATATGTCAACCTTACTTCAGGGCTTGGGGTTCAGACCCCAGCACTTCACCCACCATCCACCCCCGCCCCCCCAAAAAAAAGAAAGGGACAGAAAAATGTCCTAAAGATCATGAAACAGGAGAGAAATTACTCCTGTAAATGCCATACTGAATTAAGTCTCAGAGTATCAATAGAAAACTGTACCAAAAAAAAAGAACTGAAAGGTCTGTTGAGAAATGGACACAGGGCACCACTCCAGCAAACTTGATGCACATCCCAAAAGCCCGAAGTACTGACATGGTTGCTATATCATTCATCCAATGCTCCCCTACCCATTCTCCCATACCATCCCTCAGCCACAGAACAGCAGCAATTTAAATACACATAGCTTACCACAATTGCAGACAAAAATGACTGACTTTTCCCCTTAAACCTAGGAAGATCTTTAACAACTTTCCATGCATATATAAGACCTTTTTTTCATATTTGTTTTTCCTAGCACATCCTTACAAAACTTTTACATGGTGTTTTATTATTTATCTTTTTAGGTCTCTGAATAAGATTATGCATTAAGATGTTGCCATAGATAATACTAATTAGGCTGTCCCTTCACAGACCCTATAGAGATGAAAATACTGAAGCACAGAAAGACTCCAGCTTTCAAACACACACAGTGGTAGTGGCATTCAGGTGAGGAGCAGAAATACAGATCCCAATCTAAAGATCACTGAAGTCAATGGGAATCTTTCTCTTGACATTAATGAGTTTTGGATCAAACCCTGAATGGCCTGTCCATGGTCACACAGCCCATCAGAGACAGGAGGAAACTGGAGACTGCTATCCAAATTACTTTTTCCAGAGAACCTCACTGATGGCAGCACACTTAAAAACTCTCTTGAGGGTTTACCATAGGTCCTGGCCTGTGCTACACATTTTCAATGGCATTTTTTCATAAATGAAAACATGGCTTACTGCTCTGACTTTCAGAGGTTATTTTCCTTTTCAAATCAGGTACAACTATGAGAAATCTTCTGAAATTTCTGGTCTGAAATGTCTGTTTTAAACAGAGTAATGAGTACTGTGAGCAGAACTAGGCTTTTTGTTACTTCTGTATATTTGTTTAGCAAAGACAGGGCTGAGCCGTGAGTTTCAGTCTACCACTGAACACTCTCTTGAGTTTTAGTCCAAAGTGGTAGTCTTGACTCATTCTCAGCTTTTCTACTTTGGTGAGGTTTTTTTGCCTGACCAACATGTTCTCCCAGTGGTACTTGCATATAGTATACTTTCAGTTAATACTAAAGGCTCACTGACATGAGTAGGTGAAGTGCTGGGGTCTGAGCCCTGAATTAAGGTTGACATATGGGTGGTTCCCACAGTCCTTCAAAAGGAGGGGATGAGTTTACCTTTTGGCTTTCCTCCAAGGTAGGGCCAACCTTGCAGGGAAAGCCCTTGGGTAAATGAATGCCAGGTGCCCTGCATTGGGTAAATGAGTGCCAGGTGTCCTGCTCTGGGGATAAAAGCTGGGACCACTTGCAGGAAGGGGGTGGGTGGATGCACATCTGTGTGGTGGATGCACATCTGTGTGGTGGATGCACATCTGTGTGGTGGATGCACATCTGTGTGGTGGATGCACTTTGTAGAGTTTCCCTGATGAGGAAGGACTTCCTGACTTTCCCCGTAACTGGGCTCTGGTCAGGTTTGGTGCCTGTGAGTGTGGGCTCTGTGGGAACAGCATGAGTTTGCCTCTGTCCTATGTTATTAGCCTCTTGGCTGTCTCTCATCTCTGCCATGGGAGACTTAGTTGCTTTGTTTGTCCCACCAGTTGTTGGCCATGCTGTGTCATTCCTGGGGTCGCTGGGGTTGATGTCTGTTATATGTAACCTCATTGACTTGTTTGTACCCCCAGCAATCATCCATGCACTGACCCTTTTGTGTGCAATAGAATCTGGTTACTGGTTTGTTCTACTGCTGGCTCCATCCTTTGTGCTAGGCCTAGTAATTTGCAAAACAGTGGGGCAAAATTTTATACTGGAAAAAATAAATCTAAGTTGTGTGGGAGTATGTGTCTGCATGCAAGTAGATATATATGTTTATACAAATATACATAAACAGGGATTTGTATATAAAGCTAGGTTCATAACTTGGATAGTAATGTATAGGTACTGTACACCCAGATGTAAAAACACCTAAAACATTCAAAAATAAAAAAGTCATTTCACTATTCACGATGGAATGAAAAACATTCTTTTTGATACTAAAAAAACACATTTATTTGAAGTGCAGGTCTCAGTTTTAAGTTGCAATACCCTAATTTCATACTTCAGCATTTGGGTCAATGCAGATTTGAGTGTAGCATAGCAATCTGAAGACTGAAATGTCCAGCTATCTTATTGCAAGACTCAGCCTTCTATTCTGGTTTTAGATTAAATGCTACCCTCCTCAAACTAGAGAAAATTTTAGACTAGATATTTGAGATGAGAATTTATGTTTTCCCTTTCTCTCTCACCTCCCACCTCTTTTTTTTTTTTTTTTTTAAGTAGCCACTTAAAAAATGTCTAGCTTCTGAGTTTTTCAATTATTAGAAAATGGGAATAGTGCCACAAAGACATTCTTACTTATTAAAGCTTCTCTTGTGTTTCTTTACCTGATGTCTGTCTTCGTGTAGTGCCTGCCTAGCAATACTGGCAAATCGTCTCTGAAGAGCTACAGGGAAGTAAAGGCTTTGATCCAATAGAAACACATCAGTGTAATAGCAGCAGATACCTTTTATTTTCCAGTCTTTCAATGCCCCCCTTCAATTCACAAAACACACACTCAATGATTAAAAATTCCTGTCATTTTTGTTTTAGAGGCTGGGAACCTACAACTTTAAAGTGTGGCAAAGTAAATCTTCTGCCGGAGTGATCAAGGAATTATGCTATTGTCCTGTCTTTATATTTTCCACAATGCATAAAGCATCACTGTCCTTAATTGTTCTTTCATCTCACCCATTGACTTGAAATCAGCATTGCTCTCCAGGAGTAGTATTAGCTTGAGAACTGGTAAAGAAAAGCAAAGAGGCTTAGCATACCTCAGCACTGCAGCTTAAGTGCCTCTTCAAAGATGTCACCCCAGATGTGGCAGGCTACATTCCTCCTTTCCCCTGGCAACAGCTGGGGATCCACATCAGTGCTGCAGCCTTATGTTCCTGAACATTATGAGAAGGAATAAAAGCTGCATTTTTAATAGCTGGGGTTTGTGTTGGAGGCATAATTTTCTGTTTACATTTCAAAAGGGCAAGCCTTTTTGTGTTTTTACTGCTGACAGAGAAAGATGAGGGGATGTCCCATAAGCAATCCTTCCTTTTGGGTTTATTGGAGACTGCACTGTCTATTGGTTCAGTTCATCGTTCCTCTCAGAGACCGCAGTCTCTCTTTCACTAAGCTGTGATTACAAGAAACTGCTTGTAATTTCTTTAATGCCTTTGGTTGAGTTCAGAATTGTTTTATTCCACTTCCAATTAAAAGTTGTCAGTATTGTGACTTACTGTGAAGTGGGATGATCACAGCCAGGCTACAGGGATGGCAGAGGCAGGAAAAGGAGGGTCTCAGGAGCAATAGTAAGCTCCATCTGGTCAAAGAGCAAAAACTGCACCGTGGCATTTTGCAAGGGTGGGAGCATTTGCCTCTTCATGGTGCCTCAGAAAACCCAGGCTGGATTCAAACTGGGACAAAGAAGTGAGAAGTTCTATAGCCTGTCCAGGCCTCCAAATCATCTCTCTCCCAAAATAAAGTTACTACTCTGAAAAATAAATGCTACTTGTGAAAAACAGGTAAACATACCAATATTCATTCTACCTGACTGCTTTTGATTAGCTGTAGTTCATCTGTGTTCTAGAACTGGTAGTGTGTTGGATATCCAGATTTTCCAACATTTTTTTGGAAAGGGAAGACTTCATGAAATTTCTTTTATGTCTGTGTGATCCTTTTATTACAAAACCTCTAATACACAGAATTCAAATCCTACTACATGTAACATTTTCCTCTGAACTCTCCCCTTCCCAATTCATGTATTGAGCCACCAGATCTTGACTGTCTTGCTCAGATGTGTGTTGGCCCTTCACTCTGCCAGAGTTTCCTGAACCTCTTTTTTTGTTTATATCAGTCACAAAGGTTTCCCTTTTCTGCTAGGCTGCTTCCTCTAACCCACATCAATATTAGATAGTCTCACTGATCTATCTGAGGGATTCCATATTGCTAATCTCTAGGTGCATTGTCATCTGACCTGTCTCACACTTTAGACTGCATATTTTTTGTAGGGATCACCACAACTTGTTTTGCTGCTTTTCCACCATTTAACACATTGCTAGCACATGCAAAGGTGGTAGAAATATATCAAGAGAATAAGTAATCCAAGATTAGTTGTTGATTGATAGCCTTTATGCAGCTAATTGATTAACTTGGAGTCTAGTTTACAAATTTATCATATTGAACACTCACATGCCAGTCATTGTCAGAAAGGAAAAGGAATTACAGAAACCCCTGGTGTATTCCTCTCGGAAATTTGGGCCCATGACAATCTCATGAAGTTCAACAAGGCCAAGTGCAAGGTCCTGCACCTGGGTCAGGGCAATCCCAAGCACAAGTACAGGCTGAGCAGAGAATGGATGTAGAGCAGCTCTGAGGAGAAGGGTTTGGGGGTGCTGGTTAATGAGGAGCTCAACATGAGCCATCAATGTGCACTTGCAGTCCAGAAAGACAACCGTGTCCTGGGCTGTATCAGCCAGCGTGGCCAGCAGGTCAAGTGAGGGGATTCTCCCCCTCTACTCCACTCTCATGAGACGACCCCTGCAGTGCTGTGTTCAGCTCTGGAGCTCCCAACATAAGAAGGACATGGACCTCTTGGAGAAAATCCAGAGGAGGGCCATGAAGATGATCCAAGGGCTGGAGCACCTCTTGCTATGGGGACAGGCTGAGGGAGTTGGGGTTTTTCAGCCTTAGAGCACCTTCCAGTACCTGAAGGGGCTACAAGGAAGCTGGGGAGGGACTTCTGGCAAGGGCAAGTGGTGATAGGATAAGGGGCAATGGCTTTAAACTAGAAGAGGGTAGATTCAGATTAGACATTAGGAAGAAATTCTTTCCTGTGAGGGTGGTGAGACACTGGCCCAGGTTGTCCAGGGAAGCTGTGGCTGCCCCCTCCCTGGCAGCGTTCAAGGCCAGGTTGGATGGGGCTTGAAGCAACTTGGTCTGGTGGGAGGTGTCCCTGCCCATGGCAGGGGGGTTGGAACAAGATGATCTTTGAGATCCCTTCCAACCCAAACCTTTCTGTGGTTCACATTTCCAAGCCTAGAAAACACAAGGGAGTACCCTTCCTGTAGGTTGCGCACAGTGTATTTAGGAATAACCTCAGTGAAGAAGGTGTAAGTAGATCTATTTCATCTACCTGGTAGTCTAGTAATGCAATTTTAAATATGTGACCTATTCATAATCCTTAGAACATCCTTTTTATATGTAGCAGCTGGATGTTTCTGAATGGATCCAGTTTATCTCTGTATGGTTAGTAATTTATTATTATATGTGTATCTTACACAACTATTTTAAGGTTCACCTTGATGACAGAGGTACAAAGAAAAAGGTCCTGCTGAGACATCTCTGTTACCTAGAATTGATTTGTACTGTAGCTAATGAACAAGATGCAATTTTGTTTACAGACCGTGTTCTCTATATGTAGGTCATTCTTAAGAATATCCTGGTTATTAAATTACGTCAATTCTACTTGCTTATTTAAGATGCAGGATAAACTAAAAGGAATTTAGTATTAGAGTAATAGTTTAGGACAGCCAACTTAAGTTTATTGCCCACAGAATATTTGCTGCTTCCTCTGCTGCAGGGAAGTAGCTCTGAAAGCAGCCATTCCTCTGTGCATCTCACACCCTCTGCAGATGTCCAAGCCCCTTGTAACAGATCAGAATATGAATACTCAGGCTAATGAATCTCCTTTCCCTATGGACATGTATGAAGGAAGGAATCAGATGTGAGAAAGACAGCCAAAGGGAAGGGAGAGAAAGTAAAGGTAGTGTGAAGAAAATGCTCAAAAGGGACAGAACCTTATCATGTTGCTACATGAAATAGAGCATAACAGACATGAGTGATACACAGTTTTCTTCCCAGCTATATTTTTCTTTTGGATACTACAGAAAGTATTGCCAGGAGTATGTTGTGACTAGGTGGCCTACATTGCCCACAGCAATACAAATGACATATGAAGTCTCAAGCTTTTTATTTT
Source organism: Podargus strigoides (assembly GCA_028020825.1). NCBI lineage: Eukaryota > Metazoa > Chordata > Aves > Caprimulgiformes > Podargidae > Podargus > Podargus strigoides. The sequence goes on from CM051620.1 coordinate 77,138,887, forward strand.
CTAATGAGAACAATTTTTTTATGAGCTATGAATCAGCTATTGATTGGAAAATTCTTGGTTACTCCTGATTGAAGCTTTATATAGAACTTATTTGTCTGCTTACATAATAATGACAAAATTCTCTTTTGTGATCATCCTAAAGTATCTGCTACCACTGTAGTTTCTGAAGAACTGAAACTGGATTTCCCAGGAAAGAAACAACCTTATCCATAATAATAAAAACCTTCATAGTCACATACAAATTTCATCTTAGCATGCAAAAGTTTGCTGTGCCCATATTGCCTCCAGTGCAACTACATAGGAAAGACACACAGCAAACCCATCATAAGTAATACAGGGAAGTGATCTGAAACTCCAGTCTGCTAGGAAAATTCATACACACTCTCATTTCTGGTATAAGTATGGAACACTCGTATCATCTAGATGTGCATACACTAGATTACAAGATGCCCAGTAATTTTAGCCATGGATTTATTTCAATTGCAGATGCAACAGCTAAAAATATTTGCCAATAGCTGTCTTACATTTGTATGAGCAAATAGTAGTTGTCCTTGCAACTGTACACTTACATTATTCAAAAATTTAGCCCACATAATCATCAATTCATAGTTAATGAAACTAAAATGTTGTCTTTGATGCCTAAAGGAGCTACTGACTGATATTTATGAACTCTTTTGTTACAGGAAATGAGAAATTTAAGAAATTATGTGAAGGGAAGCTGAAGTGTTTCCATCACTTGTGTTTTGCTGAAACTAGGCAGATGATTTCAGTAAGACACTTTCTCAAGTGTGTACTTTAAATTTACAGACATACAGCAAGTGCAACACTAACATTCAGGGTCACATTTTTCTCTTCAATGCATGGGTGTAGCACGCTCTGGAGACACAGGTGGGTAACAACATCATTTTGTTCAGTCAGTGACGTTGCTGCAGCAGTTCTGCTTGTGAGCCTAACAGTTCCTGGGGTCTCAGATCCTACGTACCATATGAGCTGCAATACCTAAACACAAAAGGATTAGTAATGGAGAGGGTGACAGACTGGACTACAATTTCTCTTTCCCTTTGAATTCAGGTCAGACTTTTTGCATTGTTTTACTTTAGCTATTTTTAAATAGACTGAACTACAGATATTTAATGCATATGTAATACCTGTATATAATTCTACATCATGTACATTATGACTGAAAGTTGTGCTTTGCACCCCAGAAAGCTTATTCAATTCTTTTCTTTCAATCCTTCATTCAGATATAAACACAAAGCCAACACTACTTACACTTTTCTGTGATGGGCAGCCGCAACTCAGATCTCATGTAACTCATTTGCAGGCACCAGAGGGTAAGTGTAAAACTTGGCTGTAATTTTTAACTTGAAAGTCGGGTGTAGGTCCCAAGCTAGCAGAAATGGTACATCTGTGTGGGACACAAAATCTGCTGAAGATATTAAGAAACTATACAGTGAAGAAAACTGTGTAAAAGCTCTCCAGCAAAGGAGAAAAATTTAAAAGTACTTTTCTTCACCACTCGGATATATGCCTGAGCTTGCACCAAAGAAAGCCCTGTCCTAGATAGAGTAGATATCATAGAAGAAACAGCACCCCTTAGAAAGTATGTCATGAGCAGATATAAAAACACTGCTAGGGAAAACAAGAAAGTCAGGAAAGAAAGGTTTAATTCTGAAAATAAAGGACATTAAATCAAGCTAAGAAACTAGGATCAACCTACATATTAAATTAAGAAGAAAATCTTTAGTACCATGAACATACCTAGACGTTTTCTAGAGGTGGAGTGAAAAAAGTGTTCCCCTTCTGACTTTTATTTAATGTCTGTTTGGGGCCTTAACAAACAAAGTGCAGCATTTCCTTCTCCACCACCTTCATGTCATCTTCTTAAAGGTCATATATTTAAAACAAGTAAACACGAAAGTTCAGTCAGGAGCAAAGCTGTGTGCTAACATTACTGCTTTATAGAATTCCTAGCAAAAATGGGATAAAGCTCTGACCAGAAACAAGACAATAGAAAATTAGACACACTGGAAGTTTTTATCTATACAAAGCTGCTACGTGCTTCCTTACCTGACTCGGACATGGGCCACAGCTAATAATTTTCCATAGTAGTTCCTATCTCTGAGATAAAAGTCACAGAAGTCATGTGTTTTCTTCATAACGGCTAATCAGGGTCAATCAGCAAGCACACATTTAGTTGCCCTTGTTGCTATCCCCCAGATAATTCAAACTATGTCTATGACCTGTAACAGAACGGGGAAAATGGAATGAGAGAGTGGGGTAGGGGGTGGAAAGGTAGAGAGTCAGTAACCTGGACAAAGAGAAAAGGCACACTGAAAGACAAGCAGTGTGAGAAAAATAGTACATGCAAGAGAATCCAAGATGGGGATGTTGCTCTCAAAGTCAAAACAATTTGATTTTGTATGCCTAGTCTAAGTGGATTTCTGGAGCTATTTTAATTTTTTTGTTTGTTTACTATTCTCTTATGTATAAAATGTGGGAGGCTTACTACACTCAGGAGTCTCCTTCCATCACTCTGGGATGAGAGTGATTCCCAAATGCATAGAGTTGGGAGGAGAGCAAAGATGAGGAAATGAAACCATATGGAAGCACAGGGAGCAGGAGGACAAACGAGAAAATGAAGACGAAAACATAACAGAGAGATCAGAGAAAGAATAAAAATAATAGATATTCGTATGTATGTTCAGGACTTCCTGGGAAGAGGTATGGTAAGTTATCCACAGAGATCTTATGCACTGAGTCTGAGAGTTCCAGGCTGTTTCACATCTGCAGCACTGTTGTAGCCTAACATTGATGTGCATTTGTAGTGGGTCAGAGACATCCAGGACACTCTAAATTCATGGCAGGTGATCTGAACAAATCATCTGTGCATGCATAATGCTCAAACATTGGATTTCCAGCTGTCCATAGGCTCCCAGGGAAACTCACCAAACTATAGGGCAAGAGACTAAACTATTCTTTCAATTTTCTTGAGAAAAAGAGTCTCCGGAAACTCGTACACCTGGTGGCCTAATGAAGTCTACAGCAACTGTATGTAGGTAATAGAAGGATGAAGAATGAGTGAAGAAGAATCACCCACTGGAAATCAGGATCTCTTCACAGTTAGTGACAGCAATTATTGTGATCAGAAGAGGTGATGGTGGAGTAAAAAGAGCAGCAGTAATGTCTGTATTAGCTAAATACCTACAAGTAAGGCACTGACACACACCTGAAAGATCAGAGAAAAGAAAGAGCAGAAAGAGAAATTAAAAAGGAGAATGCTGGAGTATCACAGTATTTCCCAGTTGTATCCAATTCCACCTGGCTTCTAAGACCTATTCCTTGTCAAATTCAGCTTCATTGATTTTTCGCAAACAAATCACTGCTTAAGTCCAATTTTACAAACAACCATGCTGAGTGTAATGGAATGGATAAATTCTCAGAAGGTGTAAAACCAGTGTAGATGGCTCTACAACAGCCCTTCTAACTCTGTTCTTTACTTTAAAGGCCAGCAGGGTGAGGACAGGTAAGGTCAGACCATGTTGCTGTTTCCAGTAGTCTGGAAATACAGTCTGACTCAAAGTTAAAGAGCTCTAATTTGCAACGGTGTAACATCAGTGAAGAAAAGGCAAAGGAGGGAGGAAATGTTCCTGGAGCCAGTTGTACCTTTGACTCACCAGTTACCCCATTTGTCTCCTGGCACATCCAAGGGTTTAGTCTGGTGAGAAACTAGTGGTCACATTGCCCCTTTTAAGATGTGGTCTGAAAGCACTTTATGAGCCATGTGCATTAGTGTTCATATTTGTGTGGGTCTGTTGAGTTTTAATCGATCAGCTTTGTTTCAGAAGACTTTAATTTTGCTCTCATTAAGTATGTGTGAGTTTTGTGTGTGTGCAGGCGCATATATTTATCCCTGTCAGCATTCAGAAAATTACATGCCCCTAGTTAACATATTGTACAGTACTACAAATTCTCATGAATATCACTTATCGCAAAGAATAAGTTCATCCAACGGAATGGAAACTTTTCTCATTTTCAAACAAATTGCCTCTGCTAAATACACAGAAATTTACCGTCTGTGCTTTTTTGGTATTATGCTTGTAAAGTACAACTGTTTCACTTACCACTTCTCCTGTATTTCTGGAGAGAGTCCCTGACGAAACCACTGTTCAGAATTTCAGACATTAAAATAACTGCAGAACATTTTTATAGCTGAGACACATTAACATTTATCTTTCATGTTGTCCTCATGCAGTGGCTGTGCTCCAGTGGTTGATAGGAGTCAATGTGGAGTTTTTAAGTAATGGTGTAATCACAGCAAAAATAAAAAGGCAAAGAAAGCAAATAGCACACTAAGTAAGATTCCAAGTGTTTATCCTGATCAAATTGATATTGCCCTTCTGTCAGGTCTTATCCCACTGCTACTTCAGTAACTTGTTTCACTGCACATGAAAACATAAAATCTCCAGCAACTCTTCTGTCCTCCTTTCTTTCTTCAGTACCACTTGTAACCTTTAGCCCTTTCATTCTTACTTTGGGCTACAAGGGTATAAAACCTGTAATTAACAACTTCTTTATTGCCTCCGCAATAGTAATTGCCATGTATAGCCTTGAGGTACTAAGAATAAAAAATCATTTTCCTCCCCCTGCCCCTTGTATTTAACTAGCACTCCACAGTTATTATTAGGGTCTTGCCAAAACTTCACCTTTCGCAAGAACCTTGTGATAAAAGTGTAATCCCCACACAGTGACCTCTGCATGCAGCAATCAATACTTATGTTGTAATATTTCCACTTCTTGCTGTTTCAGAGCAGCCTTTTAAAAAAAAAAAAAAAAAAAAAAAAAAAAAAAAAAAAAAAAAAAAAACAGGCTGGGAAGAGATTAGATTATCAATTATCATGAAACTGTCTGCAACTTCAAAGGGCTGCAGAGCACGAGAAACCATAGTTTATCAGGACTATAAGCGTCCTGCAATTATCTCTCATGTCACCCAGATGTAGAGCAGTAGTTGGGGGAATAGCTTGGGTCTGTGGTGAGAGACTGGGCTAGTGGAAAAATATAAAAGCAGCATTTTCTTTGGAACATGAATCATTGGGTTTGGGTCAGATATTGACAATAAGTAGGATCTTGAATGTGTTAACTACTAGCAGCTCAATCCGATATACTCATGTATCTATGCAGTGTGAGCATTTTATCGATAAGCAGACATGGGACGCTTTCTTTTTCCCTGAAACTCCAATTTTTACGTAGGTCAACAGATTGTTAATAGTGTGTCAAAGAATGATGCATTGATAGTCAGTAAAACTGCAAGATGTTTGTCCTCAGTCATTCCCACAAGTATTAAGCCTATGGGTTTGCACAGGAAACCTGCTTTGCAAGGCAAGTAAAACACAGAGGTTTGGAAGCAAAATTCCAGCTACTGACATCACTTCCTGACTCAACATGGCATTTCTGTTTGGTCTTGTTTTCCAGTGGGATCCAGGAGGCTCCAGTTTGACCTGTGATATCTTAAGGCCAGGAACAATGGAAAATTAATGTAATGTTTATTAATACATAGCAAAAGCCTCTGGCTATACAGAGCACCAAATAAAAACAATTAAAGTAGCATGTAGTCACAAGTCTGGTTAATGTGCAACTTTCTGTGTCAGGATATGATATACTGAATGAAAATAAGTTCATAAAGGAATTCTACTTAGTTATGTTCCACCCCACTACCCCTTTATTCCACTCAATACATAAACCAAACATTTACCCTTGACCGTGACCACGCAAGGACAAGAAAAATACGATTAGCAAAGCTGGACAATTTTATGTGGCATAAACGGGACTGGTCCTTAATATGTGTAACAAAGATAAGGAAGTGTAATACTAAAGTGTTTAATTTACACAACATCCAAGGATCTTGCTGCGCTCCACAGCAATGGAGATAATATCACGGAGTTTATGGATAATGAGCTTTACACTACCATGGGCAGATGGTAACAGTTCCCACCTCCAAAAATGTGCACAGGTGAGGAATAACAGAAGAGAGACCCAACTGGGCTGACATGGTAGAACAGAATGAATAATGTTAGAAGCATTATTTTCTTAACTCCATTTTGCTGCTTCACAGTTGATTCTCTATGGTACAGCACTGGATTTTTTGTTGTTACTCACATTTCCACAGGATTGCTTATCACCCAAGAGCCTGGATAATGCCTAAGCTGAGACCAAACATAAATCTATGGTTTTCTTATGCTTTTAGCCAAGCAAACCATAATGGTAGAAAGACCTAAACTTTGAGGGAGCCAGGAAAATTAAGAAATTATAAACTGTGTGCTGAGCGGGATATCTGGACTTCTTGTACCTTTCTATTTCTTGTTAAGGTAAGAGACAGGATATGTACCAAAGCTAACAACATTTTACATAAAAAAGTTCTAGGAGCATATCTGACAAAGAAATAGAATTCAGTTCCTCTAACAAGAAACTAAAGAGAAAAACTAAAACCATTCACAGTGTATGTATTTTTTCTGTCTCTAGGTGGCTGTTAACTGGGCAATGTAGGAGTCCTTCACATTCTCGATGGACCTCTGAGGACCTGCTGGGCACAGTATTTCAAATAAATGGTAAACACAGAGACTATGCCCCACTGCTTTGTAGGGTATCCCATTAGGGGTCTCTGATGGCCTATTGGAATACTAAGAGGTCAAAGGACTGAAAAATGAGAGAAAAATAAGGAATCAAGTTATTTTTTTTTTGTGGACAGTTTTGTGGCTCATCTTCCCATGGCTGTCATTTTGCCACTGCTGGCTTTTAACCTACTTCTCTCCAAATAAAGTGGCCGTAGCTGAAATCTAATCCACTGATTCCTCATACAATTATAGGAATAAGTCTAAACCTAAATCTGTGCTTAGAGTCTACTCTCCCAAATGGGTGTACATTTGGCCTTGTCTCAAAAAAACACTGGCCAGGTGGGACACCCCAAGGCTGACCACTGCATGGTAAGGACCTTGAAAGACTACGGAATAATGTTTGGTATGAGACACTGTGAATGGTATTGGACCTTTTGGGTTGCTTGTTTTTCTTCAGACCTCATGTCTCCAGATGCTGAGAGGCAGGGCATTTCCGTGAAAAAAGCTTTCCCTCCTGTTTGAAAATGTATTTTGTCCACATATGACCCTGATACAACCTGTGACTGATTTCCTTTGCTGACAGCTGAAAGAGAAAACATTTTCAAATAGATGCTGCATTTAGAGCCAATATACAGAGAATCAATTTCCCTTAGTCAAAGCTTTTACTTAGTTACACATGAGTTATTTTTTTAGACTAAAAAACTTCAGAAATACTAAGATTTAGAAGATGGTCTTCCTGCAGATATACATATGACGTTGCATCTAATCTTCAATGACGCCATGGTGCCAAATGAAACAGTTTCCTGGAGGAAAAATGTGCAACTAATCAGTTAAACTTATTTAGGAATTAACTTGAGCATCTTATTGTCAGATTAAACTCTGAAGACTGACAATATTATTTTGCCAGTGTTAACACCAGACACAAAATTATTTCATGTGTATTTCAGATGAGAAAGACAAAAGATATCTCTTTGCAAAATGTTGTGGTATATCATGTCTGTTGGAGAAACGCAGCTTGACCTTAGTTGGGTCAGGCCTCCTTTTCACCCATGTTTTGCTGAAGGAAGGTCTTTTCTAGAAGAAACACACATGCATACTTGTAATAACATAAAACATTATTTTCTGCCTTCCCCATTTCAGACAGTCAAGGAAATGAGTGCTCTTCCCTGTCGCATACAACTGACCATTTTGCATGTGATTTTCTCCCTATTTTTTCACTCAGAATGAGGTTAAAGAGGGTGGAAAGGACACCATATAATCTCCAGCTGAGTCCTACTTGCATTCTGAGACAGACAGAGCCTCCACAACCATCTAATTAGCCTTTAACTAAGAGTCAGGAGTGCACTTCTGAAGCAAATTTTGTCATCAATGCTATGTACCACTCTTTAAGTGTGGAGCAATCTCAGAGGCATAAACTAGATACCTTTCAGATGAAACTGTACCAGAAGCTGCACTTCCACTGTTAGAGCACATCAGAGCTATTCTGAAAGAAACCTCCCCACAGCGCACATGGCATGGATGCTGGGTCCTCAGCACCAACTGTATCACTCCATTCAACCCCTCTACAGTGCTGCATGACTTGCTAACATACACATAGTCATACTCTCCCCTAGTTTCCTGACACTGAGGGTAGGAGCGGGAAGGACTACGTTATGGGGACGAGGCTGGTCCATGTTGCACAGTTTGCACTGCACGTGCTCGTCTGAGCATAGGGACAATAAATACCACATTTGACATAAACAACAGCCCTGTGGAACAAGGGCACCTTGATAGCCAAACAGTTATTTATGTAACTGGAGGGTTATATAAATCAGCAGACTTTGGGGGTAAAAAACATTTGTTTGTCAAGCTGCTATAGTGTCTAGTGCAGGGAGGCCCTGATCCATGACCTAGCCTCTAGGCACAACCAAAACACAATAAAAAGAATTTGCCTGGCCACTGGGCAAACAGAAAAGAAAGATAGCTCCTGCCCTGCAGAGTTTACCTCTCCTGGTAATAAGGGGACGGTTCTTTCATATACAGACAGCTTACATTTGTTTAGAGACCAGGAAACAAATTGAGTATCTAAGTCCACACATCATTCCTCATTAAGTGATCGCATGATTTGAGGACTTGGCAATGAAATTATCATCTAGCTAGAAGTTTACTGAAGTCAAAAAGCCAAGACAGAAACAAGCTAATGTTTTCGATATTCTTGACAAATGGTACAGCATGAGATCTAAAACACAAGTAAATCAGGGCCAGCTGGTAGAAGTAGGTATCAGTTCAATATAGAGGAGGTAGATATACCAGTGTACACCAGACAAAGAGCATGTTTGAAGAACGTACTTTTAAGTACCTGCCTTGGTACCTGCCTTGCCCATCGCATGCAGCCATCCTAACTGGCTCATGTGAATACAGGTTTCACATATCCAGCACAAACACGAATGTGTTCTTTGGGATTTTTATCCCCATATACGAGCATATGATATTCTTTCTGCCCCAAATGTTTGATCATTCACCCTACCAAACTCTTAATTTTTTGCCTGGCAGAACTGGTTCAAGACTTCTTTGCAGCACATCCAAAATCTGCCATCATGAGATTAAGGATCCAAGACCCCAGTCATAAGAAGGGGAAAACGTAGGATGAGGGAGATCTGAGATGCAGAGTTGCTCACAGAAAATGCCCTGGGAAAGCTAGATTTGCTGCTGCTGCAGCTGCTGGGGTGAGGCAGTGCTGGGGGATGCTCTACCAGCAGTAGCTGCTGAGCCGCATGCCCCTTGTTCTCTTGGGGGCAACAGAAGCCAAGGCTTCTCAGGCCTCTTCCCAGCAGGACTGTGACCACGCCCTTGCTTAGAGTCACTGCTATTTTGTGTAGTCAATAAGGCAGCTTCCAGTTTAGGAGCACATCTGACGACACTCTGGCTTCAAGAATTTCTTAAAACAGTTTCACAACCAAAGGCAGCATTTCATGACACTGCTGCCTCAAGTAGGACAACTGTGTGTCAACCATAAGCATATATTCATGTAGGTGGGTGGAGTTGAAGTCGGATAGATGGGAATTTAGTGATGCTAATAGTTCAGAGTTTAGTTGTTTTGGATGATAAAGCTTGCTCATTTCTCAAAGCATGGTCAGAACCACAATTCATATGAGTTTATTCTTTTTTCTGTACCACTGAAAGTAATAAGTACACATGCATTGTTCTTGTGTCCAAGAAGCCATGCAGCTACAAGTCCTCATCTATGTCACGCATTTGAGCAGGTCTTAATGGAAAAGGTGGGGAAAGCAGTCATCCACCTGTCCGTCACCTGAACATTTCCTTACTTCATCATTACAAATTGCTGTTTTATAAATGCTAGGCCAAGATGGTGCTGGAATGTATTAGTGAAGTTCCCCTGCCTGATGGACTTCAAAGCTAGAAGAGATCTTCTCATCCAACCCATCTCAGTGGCTCAGGCCACAGTTTAACTCGCTCACCCCCGTATTAAGTTGTAGCATGCACTTGGACCTGCATGAGCAGCAAATCTATGAAACAAGAGTAAGCTGCCAACTTAAAGTTACTTTTATTAAATGTATTTTAAAAGCATGAAAAAGGAAGAAAACTTGTGTCTTGGAGCAGGATTCACCTAAACCTTTAATTCAAACAACAAAAAATTCAGCGTCAAGTTGATGCTAGGTCTCTCATCTGTCAATGGCTGAGCACCTCCTCAGGATGAGTCATCCCATTTGCCTAGACTTTTTTCTGGAAAGCCAGTAGATTAACCCCTGGGGAGGTGCCTGTCATCTCTGTTTATGAGAGAGGGAGCTTAGGTGACTAAGCTAGGCCAAGCACTTGCCTAGTAACATGACAGAATTCAGGTGAGAAAAACGTCACCTGAAGAAAACAGATTGCATTTAAAAAACAAAAAAGTGAAAAGACATCAGAGACTGCAGTGCAGCACCTGCAGAAGTGAACCCTGCCCACGTCTGATATCTGTTTTAGGACTATTCACGGCAACAGCTCAGACCTTCTCAGTGAGGTAGGGATATGCCTTTGTCCTGACTTCCACCTATGGGTCTAAGCACAAAGAGCCCAACAGTGGGATATGCAAAAAATCCAACCTGACTTCCCCTGGTCTGAGTGAGGGCTCAGCAACTGGCTGCTTATGAAAGTATGGCTCAATGAAAACTGTTGATGACCTAAGTAAGAAGGTCAGTTTTCAGATTTCCAGTATGCGATACAAATAAGTGCTTTTACTGTAAGAGTTGCAAAACTTTTTTTTTTTCAGTATTCATCTAGTCAGACATATTTATGTAAACATCACAGCTCTTTGCATACATTTGTACAAAGTTATGTACATTACAAAACGTTGCAACAAACTTTGTGCAGTGCTCTCCCCTGCCTTCCTCCTCCTTCACGAAGTATTCATTGCTGAACAGAAATGTTCCATTTCATATGCATTCCAGGATGTATAAGAGAAAAAGAAACATGGAAACAAAGCAGATGCTTTAGCTGCAAGAAGAGATGATATATGGAGTTGATTTTAACTGCTATGAAGGGTACTTATAGTTAGATTTTGCTTATGACATTTCAAGTTGCACAGGACAGGAGATTCCTGCTGGGACTAAGGGGAGGTGTAATGGAGACAGAAATTTTAATCTAGGTCCTCAACACATGTTGAATGACAATTTTGCTGTTCCAGACGGATTCTACATTGGTATGTTAGAAACTAAAAGGTTCCTGAACTGTCTTCCCCATTTAGCTTCCCACATACTGTTGCTTCAAGAAAAGCCAGAATGCATTCACGACAGTGCATTGTTTGTTGCTAGAGTTGTAAGTGCATTCAGAGTAACAATCCTTTTTTTAAAAAAAAAAAAAAATCTATGTTTGTTGCTAGAGTTGTAAGTGCATTCAGAGTAACAATCCTTTTTTTAAAAAAAAAAAAAAATCTATGTTGCTAATCTTTATTTAAAATAATAATGATTCCTATGCATCTTTAAAAGTAGAAGCCCAACTCATTAGTTTAAAGGAAATACTGAAGTCAGTATAAGGATTATTTTCATTCTAGGCCATGTTGGTGTGAACATTATCAATTGATCTAGGATTTAAGTGACCTGTCTGGAATGCTTGACAAACAAATTTTTCTCATGAATTATACATATTACTGAAAACCATACTTAATGGGAGAGTGGGAAGAGGGCAGGTATTTCCATCACCTAGGGGTGAAAGCCCTGCAAATTAACAAGACGGTTCATTGAAGCAGGTAATGGATTGGTCTGTGAAAACAAGAAATCTTTGTGGGAATGACTGTGATTATTCATATAGTCTGTTTGCTAATTATTACTAGTATGAACATTATTTTAACTGCTTTCAAGAACCTTGGAAATGATGTGATTTTTCAACAGTGTTGTGAAACACTGCAATATAGAAGACATAAGCAGTACACACTCATTCATTGGAAAACTTTGTGTTTGATCATGGAATCAAAATATGCAGACCATGTTTATTGTTACATAATGAATGTGTGTCCAGCCACCAAGAGGAAAGAATAATAGAGAAAAAGAATCTTTAAAAAAATGTGAAGCAAGATATATCAGCACAGAGCAGTGATATTAGAGCTGAACAGCTACCCAGTGCAGAGCATATGATGCTCTGACTAGAGAGGATGGGAAAGGCCTAATCCTGCCATACTCATTCCCATATTCAAATTCCATGCCTAATAGTGTCTAAACATCCATGTAGTAAGAGAAAACAGTGTCATTTGGAGAGAGATTAAAAGTTATGTCTTCCAAAGTGCTGTATAGCACAACATCCATTTATATACTGTATACAAGCCATTTTCCATTAAAGTGATTTCCTTTTTTTCCATTGTACCTGTTAACCAGCATAAACACCAAGACTTAAGTGATAACTCTGGCTTGTGTATTTTGTGAGGTTCTACTCCTTCTGTTTTTGTCACTCGTCCTTTCAGAAGTCACATCTGTGCTCGTTTTCCATTTTCAGTTACTACCTTGAGCTGTTCCAGAAGACTAAGTTTTGCAGTAACATTCATTATATCCTCTACTGCCAGCATTACTTGGCTTTCGAAAGGACGCTAGATAACTAGCTTTAAAATTAACTACCACTACAGTATCTTCACCTTTTGGCATAATTACAGTCTTGATTGCTTTACTCCTAGACAGCCATTTCCTAGAATTAAAATTTTAAGGCCAGACGAATCTTTCTAAGAGACTTGTCTAGCCTCCTCCGCAATACTGGACTTCAGATTTCACCTAGGGATTTTTCCATCTAAGTTCTATATCTTTCAGTTGCTCTCCTGCATGTTACTTTAAAGCCATGCAGAGTGTGATTCATGTGATGTGTCCCCCTGTGAACTAGTCCTGAAGATTCTTCATAAAAATGGAATGAAAAAGAAAATGGTAGCTTTTTATCAGCTGTTACCAAAAAAAGTTATCTTTAAACCTTCCCAGAGCACATTGGATGAACCAAGTGCTTTTTGCACATATTTATGTCTCCCCATTAAACCTGAAGGAAGTCTGAATAACTTGCTCAGCAGCGAAGTCCATGCAGAAGACACCTGAATTTAAATAAGAGGGCTCATACTCAGCTTTGACTTAAGGCCTTCAAGTGAGAGGAAACCCTCAAATTGTTTCAGTGACTAAATATAGTCTCAGATAAAAATGTACATTTGATTTCTAATCTGAATCTGACTAAATCTTTTTCACTATTGCCACTTGTCTCCATGCTCAGCTCCATTCTTAATCTGCGAAGGTGTGGCTTTCTGTGACTACTGCTGGGATGCTGTTAACCTCTGCAGGGACAAGACTTCTATGCATGATCTCCTGTACGTTCTCAGACTGGAGGAACATCTTCCCTTCCTGAACCTCTCTGATCAGCCTGGAGGAGTGACCACAGGATGTACAATCCAGTTTTATTCCTTCTTCCCATCCTTCCTAGGTATCGCATTAGCAGGTCCTATTGGAAGTGACAGTGATAGCAAATCAATTGAGGACCATCTTAATCCTTATTTCCTTGGTGTAATTTCAGGTTGAGTATCTTTCAGTACCCATGACAAGATCATGTTAAAGGCACTGAGGACTTTACACATAAGAAAAAATTACTTTCAGGTCAGTACCCATGACATACTGCAAGATCATCTGGCAGCATCGTTTACCTTATCCTAATAAAGGAAAAAACAGTTCTCATGGAATAAGATTGCCAGAGATTGGCTTTAACCAATTGGCCTGGAATCAAGCTGTGTGTGGTAATTCAACTGACTTTAAAGTACACGATTTAAGTAACTTTCTTTGCCAGAAGGCTAAACTCTTTGAATAAAACACTTGAATTACTAGAAACAAGGAAGTGATAAAACAGGCTTCTCTATTTTTTAGTATAAATCAGGTATTGCCTCTTACTTATTAGCATTCAATTCAAAACCCACCTGGACATGTTCCTGTGTGACCTGATCTAGGTATTCCTGCTCTGGCAGGGGGATTGGACTAGATGATCTTTTGAGGTCCCTTCCAATCCCTAACATTCTGTGATTCTGTGATTCTGTGATCCCTCAGCTGTGTGTTTCTAATAACTGGTCAGATTTTTAAAATAGTCACGGCAAAACTATTGCATTCAAGAAACTTTAATATACTGGTATCTGTGGCCATGCAGACCAAATCACAGAAGATGTTATACATATTGGGCTTGCTTCAATGAAAACAATGGCAAAATAATTTGTAGAAACTATTTATCTATGTGTACACTTCACTTGATTTCAGCTCTCCTGAAGGCATTATTCCGAATTATGATACTATTTGGTAGTAGATGTTTCACTAGCCAAAGCAGGTTAAGCTGTCTTTTGTATAGATGCTACATTTACTTTGTCTTGAGAATATGTCAATGATGTTAAGCTTGTGGAGGCAGCACAGATGCAAGAGAAAACAAAACATTTCTGGAAATACCTAAGTCACAGAAACTTTCTGACAAACAGGATGAGGTGAGATGCAATTAAACACCTACACACTTTTCAGTGAAAATATTATTGCTGCTGATAGTCTTTTAACTACACTACCTGCATGACTATCGTCACATTGACACAATCAGCAATCATATTGCTTGTCCAATTGTAAACTAACTTTTCCTTTTTCCAAAAACATTAGAAACAACAGAAAGAAAACAACCCTGAGACCTCCACTTGACTTGCAACATCCTCCATTGAAAAACTTTCCTAGCAGAGGTAATTTCAAAAAAGTCATTTATTCTGAGAGCCCCATATAAAAGTTCTTACTAGCTTATAAATAACTGACTTCTCTCCTAATGTGCATATAGGAAACCACAAGTTTGTTTTGTCAAAGGTCTTATCATTGGTTGCGTAGGCTGCCAGGGTTCCTGCATGCCACTAGCTTTTTAGATAATATTCAGTATTTTCATTGTAATTCTCTGGTCATAGTCATTCATTTACAAATCTTACTTGGTCTGGGCTAATAATCTTACAGATCATATCCTGCAGGCTGTCTGCTAGAATTTTTGCCAGAAGTTGAAAATTCCAATTAATTAGCAACAAGGATGAAGTTTCCTGAAGGCTCTGAGAACCCTACCCTAAATCTTATCTCACCATTCCCACTTTCTTGACTGTTGTGAATTATGTATTTGGATGACCATATAATGTGTAAATTCAGTCTTCATAGCTCATATTCATTCCCTAGTATCTGCTAATGCAGCTTGTACCAGCCAGAGCTTTACATCTTGGATTGTTAATTTTCTGTTTCCTGAAAAAAATACAACAGTGGCAAGAACTTGCTTACATCTCTTCTGTATCTAAGCATAAATATATTAATATTGCAGCAAAATTACCAATGCACTGTGTAAATACTATAATGTATTGCTTGCCACCATCCACTTGGCAACTAAGTGCCTAATAAGTTTTTAGTTTGGCAACATACACTTAACAGTCACCACTCTGAGAAACGGCCTGTGCAGGCAACCAGCCCAGTTTCGGTTACTGATTAGACAATTCATTTCCTCTTCTTAGACATACCAGTTCAATCAGTAGGGATCCATAACTGTGCCACTGGAAATCCAGTCCCTCTCCATCTAGTGCCATTAAGCACCATAGCAAAGTAGTTTGTCCCACACTGTGTTTCTGAAGACTGCAGGTTCTTTTCCTTATGTGAAAACTGTTCCTGGAAGCCACCAGTCAGCTTGAAAAGCACATTGCTTGTTTTGCTGTTTGTAATTCCTGAGCCATTGGTCATGTCTTCTACAGCTACCCTCAATTTAAAAGAGAAAAATAAGTCTTGATCTCTGTCTAGAGTAAGCAAAGAATCCAGTCCAGTTTATATACAATTTGAAGAGATATCTTAAGATCTCTAACTTCCTTCCAAGAAAATAATAAAAGATTGTTGGGTAGAACAGGGAAAAAAATAGTCTATGAATCTTGAAAGGTACTCCAACCTAAATATTAGAAAGAAGAAAAATGGAACATGCTGTCATTAAGGTTACTAGGTAGTGTGCAAACTGTTCTTCATTAAACCCACTTCTGCTCATGCACTGACAAATAATCTAGGATTTTCAGTTTTACTTTTAGGGATATCCACTATGGTAACCAGAAATCGGAATGAATGGGCATATCAGTAAGAATCTCAGTGCTGGGACAGTTAGCAACCACACGAACAAAATACATTTAGCAAGACTCCTTTTGTGAAAGTATATGTAATTTCTGTATGTATGTAGGTAGAAAGACCAGTCCTGGCAGCACTCAAGGTTTATAATAGGAAGGAATATAATTGTGGATATTTGCACACCAATCTAATGTAAACTCCATCAACATAATACCATGACCTTTGTGTTTTCCAGTGTAAAGAATCATTATATTCTGCCAAAGTTCATTCTTCTGTGTTCTGTTTCTTTGGCAATCTTCATTTTTCATTCCTATATAGTGGTTCCTCAGTACTATGACTGCTCTCTCCAATGCTTCAGCAAGATAGGCAGCCCTGGCTTGTAGTGAACTGCATTACTTTGACTCTCTTAGCTTTCTGTCATTCTGTGATTCTGTGATTCTGTGATTTGGCAACATGCTAAGTACTTGACACAACTTCAAAGGGTATGAAATTGTGATGGTTTTGGAAGGATCTTTTACATCTGACTAAGAAAAGGAGTTTCAAGTCAGAAAGATTTATTAAGTTTTCTCCATAGTTTCTATCACATTGAATTGTAGGCAGGAAATAGGAGCACTGTTCTCACAAACAGGAGTGATAATTGCTTTGTTAAAGGTCGCCCAGATGGGACACAGATATTGAGAACTGTTTTGAAGTGTAGTGAGAGCTACAATTATCTTGCTTCTTAAGTGAGTCTGAAGTTGCAAAAAAAGACATTGGACCCTCTGGAATAAAATTTTAGGTTTCTTTCAATTAAATGTGAATTCATTTAGCTTGTAAGAGGTTGGTGGTGTTTTCCCCAAGAGTCAGAAACAATCCAGTAGTATCCATAGTTTCACTGAAGAAGTGGCCTCCACTTTTACAGACTCCCAGGATGAGATCTGTGCAGCAGGATACATACATTATAATCCTGGTTGAGCTCCTCTTGGGGACCACACAACTATGCTTTGTTAGACTTCACTGTTGGATCTCATGTGCTTTAACCCACTTGACCTAAGCAGTCTAGACATCACCGTAGTGCTCTCTGTCACTGCTGGAGAAGCAGTGAAAACAATTTGCAGTAATTAAGAGATTTTTTTAAATAGTGTAGCAGTTCCTCATCATGTCTTCTGGGGAGCCATTAATTGCTGGGATAACTACAGAGAAGTTGAATTTCTGCATTATTTCCCTTTTTCTATGTTTCTTTTGATGAAATCTCATCATCTGGTAACAGTGCCACAGATGCAGCCAAATAGACTCACATGTTCTGCTGCTTCTAAATTCATGTAGTTTGGCCTCATGCTTAATCAGCTGAATCACTGTGTTAGCCTCTAATACTTGTCCCTATTGTCATTACCCTTATTGTCACTATCTGATCAGATTTGGGGAGCCATACGTAGTCAGAGTACCTGCTTTTACTTCCTTATCATACACAACATGCAGAACCCACACCCCTGCCCTGGATACCTGCACTCTCAGTTGCAGAGAATTTTGAAAAATTAATTTAAAGCTATTAGAAATCTTTGTTTTATTAACAAGATACTTTCTTTCCTTGTGGATTTTTTTTTTTCCCCCTGAAGTGAACAATCATGAATTGTAATAACTGTATTCCAAGAATGTTTTATTCTGTCAAAATGGAGAGCTCTCCCCCAGGGCCACATCACTATCTTTTTCTGTCTAGGAATGCAGCTGTTCCAGGGCAGGCTCTGAGTAATGTCTCTAATCGGCAGATATGCAGAGTGCTTAAGCTAATTATGTAATAAGGGAATCACTCCTAAAATTTTATAAACGTTAATATAGACATTTAACTTCAATTTCTTTGAAAGTTGAACAGGAAATGAGAATTCTTGTGGTACTAGTACCAAATGCTCATTTTTATACTGAGGTTTTAAAATGTCGGGTATTGCAGATCTAATGCTGTATTCGAGCTGCAAATTACTCTCTTTGGCACTGAAATATTGCTGCAATTAAACCTGCAGTAAAGTATTAAAAGGCAAAAAAAAAAAAAATCTTGCATTTGATTGCCTTTACACAAAACTATGTGAATCTTCATTGATCTTGAAAGATGGCCCCTGAGATCTGAGTTTTAATTTTTCATACACAGATGTACTCTCTTCCATAGTTCTTGGGTAACAAATTTAAGATTTCCGATTTAAGCAGTTCCACATGAAAGTTAACATTGTGAGACCTCTCTGAGGCAGCTTTTTAAACAGTTTGCCATCTACACATCAGCCCTTATTCACTTGTCTAGGTGTATGTCTTTGTTTCAACGTTTGTATAATCCAGCAAATCATTAATTTCAATGACAGTTTTTTCTCAGGTATTTGATAAACAAGACAAATGTATTTTCAATTATAGTATTTGAGCATTGGAAGTGGAGGAAGAGGGCAAGAACAGTTGGCTTAGACCAAACACACTTCTCTCCCTACCCCATGTTTAACATTCTCTCCCTTCCAAACTCCTCCTGAAAAGTGCCAGCACTGTAGACAACCAAGAGCTTCCATGTCCAAGGTAGAAAACTCCTTTGGCAATACTTTAGGCCTGATCACTTCCCAAAATGCAGGGCACAGTCCTCCAATCAATTGGGCATTGTGTCCACTGACACAATTATTAAAATATTATTAAAATATTAAAATATTTTAAAAAAAAATATTAAAAAAAAAAAAAAAAAAGAAAGAAAACCCCAAAACAAGACTCTTCTCATATGGAAGATCGAACTGCCTATGATAGGTGTCGGTTTTGTCATTCATCACACTGCTATGGAACATTAAGATAAAATCCACACTTCATTTTGAGAACTAGGCTGGTATTCAAACCCATGCTTCCTTGCATCCACATTCACTAAACATAATTCCAAATCCAAGTCCAGACTCAAAGTAGTATGCAACCATGAATAAAACTTTCTTCTTCTTACCAGCTAAAACAGGCCATTTATCTGTGACATGGATGGGCTTGAACATACCACTTCTGTGCACCTAATGTCCTTGCCACACAATGCCATTGTTAAGTCCTTTCTAGAAGATTTTCAATACTGCACAGCAAAAAGATAAAAGAGATTGGTTGTCAGACTGAGTTTGTCTGGGAGAACATAGCCCTGAGTGCTAGATGTCCCACAGCTTGCCAAGACAGGGATTCTGTTAGGACCACTTGCTAAATTCCACAATAATGGTATGCTACAAACAAAGTCTCAAATATTAAGCAAATGAGTGCTTACCAGATATTAAGCATATGGTGCTTAAAAAAAAGGCAGAGAGAGTGCTACTGCACCAACAAGCAAAGTCACAGGCTCATCATTTCCAAAATATTTTCTTGCTAGTTTTGAAGAACTCTCTGTAAACTGTTCATCTGTGTAGCTCCATGGACATTTTCACAAAGCAGAATATTTGATTTATGGATTTCAGGGCCTAACTTTAGATTCCTAAGCTTGAATATGATTTTACAAAAAAGACCAAAGTTCTTTAAGACTGAAGCTAAAAATCCACAGTCACCATTCTAGCCTTCATAGATTACAGCCTGTAAAAAAGCATGACTATAGTATCCATTGCAACTACCTGTTAGTGTCCCAGATAGGCTTGTCCAGTCAAGGCTGGACATCTGCATTACTTCAGTCTTGCTGCTGTAAATATTGGAGGCAACTAACCAAAACATGGGCAACTATGATAGTCTGCATCTAATAGTGAAGAAGCCTCCTTCCTACTTGCAGAAAAACATCTCCCTCCCCACATGTGTAACCAGAGAAATAGAGAACAAAAGTACAGGTTATGGTTTAGGAGGTTTCTGAGACACAATTTATCAGAAGCTGGGAGAATAGTCCAAGGAGGCAATGACGAATGCTTACCCTGTTCCTAAACTCTAGCCTAGTAATTCATTCCTTACCCATGTTGGAGACAGGGTACTGAGCTAGGTGGGTCTTTGCTATGGGACAATACAGCAATGTGCACTCACTTCCAGCTTTGAAAGGAGCATGAAGACAAAAGCTGTGAACTAAGCCTTACATCTTACAGCAGAGTAAAAATTATATTTACTAGCTAGGAGGCTGCAGAAATGTCTTATAGCATGGTACATTCTGAAGAACATTTAACAGGCAGATTTTCAGCTGAGCTTTCAGAGCTTGCTCTGCTGTCCTGTTAGTAGAATTTCTTCTTGTGCTAGCCATCTCAGGTTTACTGTTCAAACTATCATTTGAATTTCTATTAACAGACACAAAAGTTTTCACAGAAAAATTAAATGAAAGCTCTAGGAGGCAACAGAAAGAGCACATGATGGATGCTGGCTTGCTGCATTGTTTTGCTTCCCCTGTTATTCCTTGAGATGCTGCAGCTTGAGTTTCAGCTCTAAAAATTACAAACACAGCTGGGTGTACATTCTAAACACAGTAGGATGTTACTGTGGTATTACCACTGACCCAGGCTCATGCAGAAGTCCTAGGAACTACCAGATGTACAAAACAGAAGAAAACATGCTCATATTCATTGTAGTTAGGGAGAAAATAGAGGGAATGGGAGGTTTTGCAATTGAAGTACCTTGTGTACTGACTTTTTTACTAGAGCAGCAAGGCTTCCTCTTTTTTAAATTCTAGCATAGGAAACTTGATCATAATATTTGATATTTGAACATGTTTTGCACTGACATGTAATACTGGAACAGGGACAACACTGAGGGTCAGCCAGTGCCAGGGCTCTGTTCTCAGGCTAGTGGCTATGCACAGGTGTATCCATGTTGCTACAACTGGCCAGCACTTATTCCATTTCAGCATACTAGAGTGTATCGTTGCTGCTGTTATTCTCCATCAAGGGACTGTGGAAGTCTCAAGCTCCAGCAAGTCTGGACTCCGTGCTGACACTTCCCAATTTGTAGCTCCGCATTCATGTTTGTGTGAGTTACTTCTGAAAATTAAGCTCATAAAATTAATGCAACTGCTCAGTTTCTTGCTTAGAGTCCTGCACTGTTGCATTTAACAAATCTTTGATCACTACAGAATACAGCTTTTGGAAGAGCTTCATGCATACAAACACTTCTCACCTGTCAAAAGTGCTCCAGTCCTGCCTTGTCTGAGTGTGAATCTGTGCTTCACATCAACATACGGGCACCACATCTTTGTTCCTTATTATGTGAATGACAAAAGTGACCATTATTATCCTTGAGTGGCCCAAGATTATGACCCTATTTGTGTGAAGACCTTGGCCCCATCCATAGAATGAGTAGAAGCTGCCCCAGATCTATCACAGGGAGATGCTTATGGTACCCCAGCTTGCCACATGACTTCAGTATGTAGACCTTTCTCACAATTCCTTGAATGGGTATACACAGATTAACCATAATGCTTACACCAAAAAAGCCTCAGTCACAGTGAAGTCAGTATCCTTGATATATGGACACTATTTTCTTCATTCAGAAATCCACTCATACCTTTTGCAAACCATAAGCTGCTTCTGTTACTCCTTCCATTTTGACCAGTGAAGTCCCACAGTATTTCTGTAGTTAATATGGATTTCAATCCTCATTTGAAAACTGGTAAGATAATGTGAACTACGGAAAGGTTAAGTGACTCAACTGAAGTCATGTCATAAGTTAGAGGCAGCGTGTCAGAGTCAAGAAGGGGATTTAGATGTCTTGAATGCTCTTCCTCAACTCAGTATTGAAGGCATTTTGGACTAGAATGTTCTGAGAAACATTATACATGGATTAACACAGTTTTAGGTAGACAGTAGGAATATTTTATCTTTCAGTGATGTTTCAAAATACAGTCTATTATTTGAACGATAAAGCAAATGCAGCAGTTCTCCTAAACCTCTGCACAAATACAACAGTGACAGAAAATTCCAATACTGGACTTGCTCTTACCAAAATTTCAACTCATCAGAAACTAATCAAAATCATATTAAATCTCTTGTATAGGAGACAAAAAGAGAAAGAGAAAGCATGTACAAAATATGTTAAGGGTTACAACCTTGGACAAGTTCTTTACACAAATCCAGGCCTCTGTTCCATTTCTACATTACTAAATTAGCATGAAATACTATGAACTTCAAACGATAATGTCAATTGTCTTTAGCCATTTCTTTTATCAAAAAATAAGCCTTTATGGATTTCATATGTTGACTAAGCCAAAGGCATGGTCAGCACAGAAATGTTTACAGATGGCAGAACTCTTGTTTTTAAAAAAAAAGGATCAAAGGGAAGTTGAGAATATACAAACCCTGGTGGTTAATATACACTCATAAACAAATAAACAAACTAGCATGATGCTTACTGCGTATGGCCAAACTATCTGTGCAAGTGACTGAGGCTCTGCTATCAGACAGTCTTTGTTTTGAAGCCCTCAGTTTGAGCTCCCCTCCCCACCAGGACAGGACTCCTTAGATAAGATTCTGTCAATATCCTCACTACCAGCTCCGTTTTTTAGGGATTTATAACTTAGCTGTAAAACTTCATCTGAGGGTTAGGCTTGGCAGACAAGGTCTCAGCCTGACAGCAGTGTTTTTATTACATTATTTTAAAATGAAGTGACTCTTTTTAACCTTAAGGAAGATGCAAGATGCATGTAAGTTATCCAGTTTCAGGAGGTATTTGGCTGCTGCTATAACTCAAAACACAGTGTTGGGTTGTTTTTTTTCCATTTTTTTTCCCCCTTGAAGAATGTGTATGCATCTATAGCAGTTTCATAAAAGACACTACATGACAATTATGGGCACAGAACTATGTGAATACCCACAGACAGCCCTCATACAGACTAAAATTATTTATAAAATTCAAAGCAATTAAATCTCACCTACTTTGTTTAAGCAAAAAAAAAAAAATCAAATTTAATTCACATTGAAAGGACCTATAGCTGGTCTTGTAAGAAGCACCTATGAAAAAGCTGTTTGAGGTGCTTGTCAAGAGTGAAAAGTAGTAGACAGACAGAAAGCTATATAGTCTAAAATCTACTAAGCAAAAAGGTGTTCACTACCCCACAAAGAGATAATGGTGCAGGAAACGGGTAAAGTGTGAGTCCCGCTATCTGGAGTGATGCTGAAAGGCCGGAATACCTGCATCGATCAGTGTTTAAAAAATCAGAAGCATTATTTCATAATCAAGCTGCTTCTGTGGAAGGAATCTTTATTATACCTCCTGTGAAAGCATCTGATGGATTGTTAAAATAATCTGTTAAAATAATCTACATCCTTAGTTATTTTTAGTAATGGATTGAATTTTGAGATCCCTATTCAGCAAGAGCTTCCTGTGGTTTGCACTTTTTTTTTTAATTAATCTACATTGCCACAGTTTTGGGTGTCTGGCCTGAGACATGGTCATTTAACCTCATTTTTTACCAGATGGTTTTAGACCCTGGTTGATAAATCAGATATTTCTGTAGTGTATTAAGTTGAATACCTGCAAATTGAGATACATTCCCCAATCTCTTCTGAGAATACAGTTGTGAAGGGCCAGTCAGTACAGAGCACTTTGTGGCCACTTGGGCACAGACTTAAGAACCTGCAGTCAATATGTGAAAGAAGGACCTCTTTGCCAAAAAAGAAATGCAATATATTTAAGTTATACAATTAAGGAAGAAAGGGAGTGTGTGTGACCTGATCTAGGTAATCCTGCTCCGGCAGGGGGGTTGGACTAGATGATCTTTTGAGGTCCCTTCCAGTCCCTAACATTCTGTGATTCTGTGATCCTGGCTCTATGCATAAGACCAAGGGCATCACTTGTATAAGCTTTTTTTGCTCTAAGCCAACACTCAAAGTTTACATGGCCACAACGGTGGAGCCTGCTGAAGGACTATATTGAATTAGAGCATCTGGTTGGCCTGGGCTAAAGGAGGGAAGGAGACAGATTGCCAAGAATTCAGTTTCACAAAATCAGTACAGATTAGACTCAAGTGGATGTTCACTGCCTGTTAGAGCTTTTTCTTTTGTAAGAACAAAGCTTAGCAAGGCAAAAACAGCAATGAGAGGTGGTAACACAAGGATGGTGAACAGGGATTGACTGTTGATTGCCTCTCCCTGTATCTGAGCTTTAAACACATATTTTAACACAGACATCAAATGAAGCTAGTAGGACCCAGCTTAAGAACAAATGAAAGGAGATTGTTCTTCATGCCACAGGTAACACATCTGGGATATGCTTTGCTGAAGGATGTTTGGGAGTCCAAAGCTCTTCATTGTTTTGATGGAGAAATTGAACAAGCATGTGCATGAAAAAGGCTTTCAAGACTGCTAAATAGACAAACACCAGGACTAGGAAATCTTCTAAGATGAAAATAACAGTAGGCACACCAAATGAATATATATACCAGTCCTGTTCTTACCCTTCTTCCCCTCAGCATCCTCTTATGACCACTGATAAGCAGAATACTGGACTAGACAGTTCTTTTATCTGAGTCAATGTGGCCATCACTCTGTATGTATGCCACTCCTCCACAGGGCTTTGCAAAAATTCAGGATCTGCTGTTGCAGCACAATAGAAACATGTTGAAAAATTTAATACAGCTAGATTTACAGCTGTGTATAAACAATGACATGTGTTGGGGTAAACAGATTTTCATACCTGATGACGTGTTCAAAGTGTTAATTCCAAAATTAGAGCATGTGACAACCCATCTTCAATGTTTCAGCACAATGTTATCTCCTTCCAACCCTCTTCTAAATATCTAATAATTTCACAGACCCCACCTTTTCAAGGAGGCAAAAGTCAGAAAGAAGAAGGAAATAAAATAGAGCACTGCCTGTGTTCTCATGGCCAGATGAATGTCTCAGACACTTCCAGAGTGTGTGCCAAGGAATGCGTGAAACACACCAAATTTACCTTTCCATCCCCAGTCTTGCGTAAACAGCCACATCTTTTTCTGAGGGGTAAGTACAGGTAGTGACACCCATGTATCTTGCAAACTGAGCGAGAAGCTTAAGCCAGCCCTGAAATTACCTATAGACCTAATAACCATGGTTAGCAGCTGATAAATATCTTAAAATGTGACAAAAATATCACATCTCAGTAACTGTCCACCTTCCTATGTCAGCTTAAAAGACCAGTATCTTAAATACATGTCTCACAAGTGGTTGACGCAGGAGTATCAATAAGGGGAGAGAAAAAGAGATGCCAGAGACCTGAATAAGAAGCAAAGAAATAGGAACAATGCTTGGGTGGAGAATGGAGAAACAATCTGAATGCAGAGAACTTCTGTTTCCTGGAGGATGACAGAAAAGTGAGAGTTGAAAGTAAACAGAGCCGTTTGGGCAGAACACTGTGGTGTGCACTACTAACCCAGTGAGGAATAATGAGGGACTGTCTTATAAAAGGAGAGTGGCAGGGAGGGATGAAGCAAAGCCAACATCATGAGATGATAATAGATGGCTAACTTTTTCAGGAATTCTGGAAAACAGAGGGGGAACCTTGTGGGATGGATGAGGCACTTCACAGCATCCAGGTCTAAGCAGGACATACTGTTTTCTCCCTGTAGTGAATGATGGGAATGTTTGCTCCAAGCCTGACCAAAAATGACAGTGTGAGAGATGCTTTAGTTTACTACAGTCATGCTAAAAGGAATGGGGGGAAAAAAGTCATTGCAACTTCTGCCCTGTCTGGAGCCTTGTTATTGGCTAGGGATGCAGACTGCCTCTTCAAGGAGGACAAGGATGCAGTGTAATATTAGATGACACAGGACAGCCCTCAGTGTCAGCTGACTGCTTGTAGGAGCAGCTCTAAATTATGGCAGCCTTGTTAGAAAGACTAATGTTGCATTGTCCTTGAGACGGGTCGTGTAAATCTCAGCTACAGCGGCTGCATCGTATGTACCCACCCATTGCCTCCTCTGCTGTGTGCTCTGGGTTTGCACTTGCTCTCCATGAAACTTATTACAAAACTGACAATGATTTCAGAAGGCACAAGATTAGGTTTGCTGATCACTAAATAACAGCAGAGCAGACACCCAAAGAACACAAGTATAAGAAGCCAACTGCCTGACCCATGCCATCTGCAAGGGTTTTACCCCACCAGACTGCCCAGCTTCTCACAAATAGCAGTATGATTTTGAGCCTGCCACATGCACCAAAGGACCTTCTGAATCACTTTCAGTGCTTTTTACCTCTTCTTTTCCTCTTTTTGTACAGTGGCCAGGAGAAACAGACAAACAAGAAATATTTTAAATCTTGGAAAACCTCAAATAAAGAAATTCCAGTCCTCACACTAAAAACGATAAAGACGTCTCAAAACGGCTCATTATGCATGCAGAATTTAGCAGTTACACTGTAAGGAGTCAAACTAATGCTTAGGTGTCTGTATCCAAAAAGAAAGCATATTCTTAAGGAAAACAAAACTGGAAATGTATCTATATCAATATTTGTTGCACTGGTAGGGCAGGTACTCCTGACATGCCTTCTCTTCTTAAAAAGCTGAAGGCAGTGTAGTTTGGAGGGATGATAGATTGAAACCTGGTGCAATGGAAGAATCTCCTGGACAAACTTGTTGCTGTGACACTGCTCCTTTACCCCTTCCTGCTCACTCCAAGGGAATAACTCAAGACCATCTGAGAAGATCTGTGGTTTCAAAAATGTCGTTGTCATAAATGAGCAGAGGAAGTTCAGTCTACAGCAGAGACCTCTGTCTCACCTGAAAACATACACAACTTCTCAGCATGTTACACTCCTTGAAATGAGACACTGGTGGCACCTTTGAGGCCCTGATGTTCAAGTTCACTGCTCAAGTTCACCTTCAACCATGTTTTCAATGGACAACATCTCTTCCCTTTTTTCAGTGCTCATTATGAATGTCTTTCTCTTCCTCCAGCCATCAAGCACCTAGGGCCTGTAGAACTACACTGAATCCTAAACAACAGCCTGCAGGTCTCAATAATGATGGTTTAGCTCTGTCCTTTGGCAAAAGACAAAGCAGTCTCCGGTGACAGAAGTTCCATGAGCATTTGTGTAAAATACTTTAATAAGATTTTAATTACTATTATAACAAGCAATGTCATTAAACAAACTATGAGACAGACCTGTGATTTGAAAAAAAAAAAAAAAAAAAGGCAAATATAATAGGGGATAAGAAAAAAGAAAACAGAACTTGGGAAAAAAAAAATGACAAAAAAAAGCACTAATGGAGCTACAAAGTGGAACAAATACCTTAGGCAGAATAGCTTAGGAGGCTGCTATGAAAATAGCACCCAAGACTGTGCTTAACCCAGGGATGTTATAGTACTTCAACATTAATGTACTCGAGCTGGCCATGACCTTCTTAGAGCAAAACTCAGGCAGGCACCACACCCTTTCCTCAATTACCCTGGTTTTCAGAAAAATCAAACTAAGCATCCAGACAGCACAGGAATCACAGAATACTCCACAATCTTGCTTCATGTGGATGTTGAGGAGGCTGAGACCTCGGGGTTTACCACTGTACATCTGAGAACTGAGCTTAGGCACAGTGCCAGTAATTGTGCTCGCCTCATTCATTTCCAGACTGAACTCAAAGCACACTGGTAGTACTAGCTGCTTGTAATGAAGCAGAACCCCTATGATCCCTCAGTCTCTTGTGCAAAGTCACACGCAGGTGCTATTTTCAAGCGCAGATTCTGAGATATATAAAAGGAAAAATAGCAATGAGGCTGCCAGAGCATTGCCTGCTAAGCTTTAACTAGACAGTGTCATCTGCAGTTCAGTCTGGCCAACAGCACGAAACCCTTTGAAGATAAGAAAAAAATGGGTTGAGGTTGTCTGTTAGACCATTTGTGGAACTGTTGTTCTTTGTATCATGCGAAAGGGAAAGGACTCTAACACAGGAATAACCATTATATGAACAGTGATTTACTTGTGGAGGGTTAAGGCCAAAAAGCTTGATTCTCTGTTCCGGAATAACTTAAGAGTAACACCAGAGTCAATGAATGTCCATCAGGAAAACAGAAGTTTGACTAAGAAGGGAATTAAGTTTAATGATAAACCCACAATCTTATTTAAATGTTATTATCTCCACTGTTTCTATTTATCAATAGTATCAGTGATAGATAAAAGAATGGAGCTTGCATGGACAAGAGCTGTTCTCTGTGGAACACATAATAAATGTTTTCACTAACAGAAAAGCACCAAAAAAATTCTCACTCCATCAGTAATGAAAAAAGCAAGATGTCCTGGAAAAAACACACAGGAGCCACACTGTATGGGTTAATATGTTAAGACACTTTGATTCACTGCCCACCAGCGTTCACTGGAGCTCAGCAACTGCTTTATTTTTATCATATGTTAACTGTCGGTCTACCATCCACCTGTCCTTCATTTCACATGGCATTTCTTCAAGATGAGAACTAGTCAAAATATGTTCCAACGTGTCTACATTTAGCCTGTACCTGGGGCTGAACTGCAGCAGTTTCTCTATCACCTGATGACCCATCCCCAGCTGAGAAAGGGAAACAGGAAAAAAAGGAGAAGCCCCAAGAGTTGAAGTAGAAACAGATTTCATGAAATAACACAACTAATGCAACTACCAACATAAACTGCACAAGTTTATACTCAGACTTGTCCCTGGCTAGTCCTTGGGAGCAACAAAAGGAACAGAATGCCAAGAGGAAGAAGTCTCAGGAAGAGGAACCCCCACCCTCAGTAAACTCCCTCCTTTTATAATGAGTTTGATGTCAGTGGTGTGGGATACACCTGTGAGTCAGCTTGGGGCAGCTGCCCTGACTGAAACTCCCACTGACTGGGGGCCTGCCATGAGTAGCTCCTCCTGTGAAACCAGGACACTACAATTCAAAATTTTGCCTTCCTGGAAACACACAAAACCACCAAGCTCTGTAGAAGAAAGAAAAGGGAACAATGCCTTTTCTAGCTCCGCTGGAGTTTGTTTCTACTCTCCTACTCTGTTTACTATGTATGTCTATTTTCTTCTCTTTTTGTGTGTATAACTCCTCCTGACATTAATGGGAGGCCTGCTCATGTAAGGAGAGAGGACAATCAAACCTTAAACGTGTTCTTACTTTGACAGATAAATCCCTGGGTCCAGGGAATTCTATATTTTATGTCAACATGTTTCAACATATTTGATTATCTCATGATACAATCTCATGATTTCATTTTGAAAACAGGCATTTATCTATCTTCTTCCTGTAATGTACAAACAGATCTCTTACATATATTATATCCTGCAGAAATATATAAAAAATGATGTAGAGAGCAGTAGAAGCTTTATTGCAAAATGTTCAGGTTTTAATACAAACTTTCTCCCTGACATTAATGACCTCGTTTTAGAAAAAAAAAAAAAGAAAAAAGAAAAAGAAAAAGCAGTGACTTTAGTGAGGATATTTGTGGGAATAAAGGCTACAGA
Source organism: Podargus strigoides (assembly GCA_028020825.1). Lineage (NCBI taxonomy): Eukaryota > Metazoa > Chordata > Aves > Caprimulgiformes > Podargidae > Podargus > Podargus strigoides. The sequence goes on from CM051620.1 coordinate 77,168,381, forward strand.
GTTAGGTTCTCTATTTAAAAATAATTTTTCAGACCAAATAATCCAAAACCAAACAATGCTGCAGTCATCTCTGCAGCAGAGAACAGCTAACATGCAAGTTGTATGGCATTGGGAGACTTCCAGCAGAGCCTCCCCTTACCTAGGATGCTCAGGAAGCCTGGTTTTCATTGAGATTGTTACCTGAACCAAACTTGGGAACTTTTAAGTCTCCTTTTTTGCTAATCTGGCACCAATATTTTTGGTTCCCCTAATAAAGAGAGAAAAAAGTGTGCTGTGTGCTTCTGTATGGGGAGCTTTGGGGAAAGCGGGTACTCTCACTTGGTTTAGCTAAAGTAAAATGATGGTACACTGTGCCTAGGTCATCTTTTGCATGATTTTGCCATCAACACCTATATATGTTAGTACCAGAACAACTTAAATGGCAAAAAGCAAAGATCTGATTTTTTGTTTCAGATTCATAGTTGTGCAAGGCAACTCAGCCAAACATAGAATAGCCCATCTTCCCAAGGCACCCTCAACTCACCACGAGGAACCAAATTCCCCTGTGCTAGACCAAGGTCTGAAGTAATCAAACAACATTTATATTTGATTTGCCTCGTGTAGTCACAGATCTTTCTTTTCAGTCACTGTTATTTTATTTCTGTATGTCAAACATGAGTCTCTGTGATGTGCTGCCTTTTGAAATGCCTGAGACACCTGATGGAGAGAAGCTTAGTTTATCTGCCATTCTTATTGACTCATAGTAAGCTCTCTGTTGTTAACCTTCAGCACTGTAACTCTGTAATGAATCCAGACTACAGTCAGATTTCTGAGACTAGACACTGAAAACACAGGAACAATCCTGACTACACATGGAGTGTTGACACCTGTGAGCTATACCTCTGTAGAGTTTGCTGGAACTGCAGGTCCACATCATCACCTCCAGATTAACACAGGTACCCTCTATTTGGATAACCTGCAGTAATCAAGGGAAGAGAACCAGTGTAGGCAATGGAGGAAAGGTAGCTTGAGGTAATTTTCCTTTACAATGCCAGGATGACCTATGCTGCTGCTCCATTGCAAGACTTCTTGCAGACAGCTTCCATGATATCTACATGAAAGTCTGCTAGTAACGGAGCATAAGTATTCAAAGATACAGTAACGGATCAATAAAGAGTGGAAAACTGGATGGAAGTTGAGAGACTGGTTTCTGCTCACCAGACTGAATGACTTATTGCTCCAGATTGAGACCAGTTTGGACAGGTCCGTATAAGCATTTTAATTTGGCTCAGAAGTGTACTTTGGTAGCAGTTGCCCATGTTCTGTGAGCTTTGGTTTGCTTTGTGGAGCATCGTGGTTTCTTTTCTGAGGACAATAAACTGAAACATGCAGTCTAGGAGTGCACTTCTAAATCAGCCCTCAGATTCATGGTTCCTTCGCCATTTGCAGGAGCTTTATTTTCTCAGAAATTCAGATTTGTTGCTTCCAAAGCCTGTCATGATGCACTGCAATCAATTAGAGTGGACCTTCAGTCCACTGGTAATGATGAGAATCAACACCAGTGCAAATGCACATGCTGAAGAGTCACCCTGCTGGACCGAGACCAAGAAAAGCAGGAGTTTGTTTGCTTTGCTGCGGAAGAGTTTTGGTTGGCATGGGGATGCAGTGAATTTGGAAGTCATGAGAACTGAAATACAACCAACATGCACCCCTGAATGCTAGGCGTGTCCTAGAAGGGGCACTGTGCTTTACAGTGGCAGTAATGCAAGCCTGTGTTTAGCTGTGTGAGAGCTGCACATAAAACACCAACAGTGACTCTAAGAGGGTGCCTTATGCTGCTGTTCCTGCAGTTCTGTAAGGCCAGTAACAACCAGGTGAGATTATGCTTTTTGTGGTGAAGAACATACATCTACATCAAAGTGAACTGAGACCACCACGATCATCCCTTGTTGTGTTTCTTGATGATTTTTAGCCTGCATGTCAGGTTTTCACTGGTATAAAGCCCTGCTAGTGTGACAGTGAACATATGCTGTTGGTGTGCAATAATTGTCCTTTAGCTCCTTATTGGCTGGATTTATTACCTAAAGTAATCATGCTGCAACAGAGGAAAAAGTAAACAAATGTTTATGATCATGGCAAATCTTGTTTCTCCTTTAAATATTGAAAGGGTTGAACGATCTCAATGGCCAAAAATGACCTCAAAATGTATGCATGTGTGTTTACTTTGGCTTGGCCAACTCAATATGATTTTCACCATAAGCTTTCTCTGCAGCCAAAAACTACATCACATGAGCCAAAGCAGATAACAGACACATATACCTCTGAGGTCATCACTGCCTGAATTATTGAATAGGTTTCTGCACCTCTTCTGGGCATCCACTGGGATGGGAGCTTGCCAATAGCATCTCTTTTTCCAGCACATACTATACATGAATGCAAACACATATATTACAGCACCGTAAATGTAGTGAAATAAAGGGTGCAACTTCCCAAGATTTCATTCTCTTTCCTCACCAATAAAATATAAATAACAAATGCACCATTTTTTTCTCCTTGACAAAAAACTGGCATGCCCACAAGGCAATCCAAACTTTGCCTCCTCAGACATCACAGAAAAAAACAAAGAGCTTTGTGGGGTTATCTTTGTTTAACGTCTGTCAATATGAACATGAAAGTCTCAAGCCTGTTTTGAAAAGAAACACCTTAGATGCTTAAAAGTGCACTTGATTTTTAAAAACACTAAAATTGTGTTTCCAGTACACGGGATGTAGGAAACAGAAAACAAACTGACTATAGAATTAATGTGTTTGGTTTCTGAGCAGCAGAGACTGGTCCAACAGGATGCTTAATTTTGCTCCTAACTACAGCCATAAGGAGACCAGCGAGATTTTTTTCTTTTTTAGTTTGCTGACTGAACCAAAAGATGTGTGTGAAAGATTTTGTAACAACCCAAAACAATTTTCAATCTTTTAATGGTTGTTATTGATTGACCTCATATTTTTTGCTGTTCTGTCTGACCTGAAAACAGGAAGTTTGTTGCAGCATGATAAACATCACTTAAATTTTTTTAATCATCTTTAATGAAATTTTTACAATTCTTTTCAATGAAACATTCATTTGGAAAAGGAAAATCAAACCGCTGGACTTTAAAAATACTGTGCTAAAGCAGATCATTTTTTTTCTGACACTTTCTTTTGTTTAAAACCTTGTTCTGATTTTGAGAGTAGTTTATTCAGTCCCTGAGCACTTGTTGCATCCCAGAGCAAATAAAACTGTGTTCAGAAAACATTTTCTCAGTACCAGTTTTGAGAGTAAACAGCCCTGCTGAGACCAGAAGCATTAATCACGTGTTAAAACAGGGTACACTCCAGATTTTTCTACCAAACATATATGAACCATATTTGTTTTATTCATCTGACAGTAGGACACAATCAAAACTTCCAGGGTTTAGGTGCTGTGCCTTAGTTAAATGTATACTGACCCATAGCCTGGGTTTACGTTTCAAGACCACTCCTCAGTTCCTTTTTGGAGGAACAGACCTGCCAGCATGTCTCTAGCCCAGGACTGTCCACCAACACCTTACTGTACTGTTGCTTGATGACAGTGCTCAGTCCACCCCTCTGGGGAGCAGGAGAGCAGAAACACACTTCAGCCTTTGTGGTTCCCCTCTGAAACCTGCTACTGACCCTCCTCCCTGAAAAACTATAAAAGACTTAGACAACAGGACTAAAATAAAAGGCTAATGAATATACAGAATGTCGCACCTGCTGCACTTGTGAATTATTGGTCTCTTAAACTTCTATAACCCAGCACCGTCAGTGACACCCTTTATTTACCCTTAAGGCGCTTGGCAGCTGCTTAAATGGCTGTCTATGGCAGTTTGGTGGAAACAATAATAACACATTATAAATCAATGAAAATGAAGTTTTTGCAGTGATAATTTGATATAGATTTGCTAACATTTATATGAAATTCAATTCTGTTTGATTGCATCAGCATATGTTTCATTTCTTCCAGCACGATTGATTTTGAAGGCTCTTTACCTATGTCTAAATTATTTCTGCTACAACTTTGCATTGGAAATAACGTAAATCAGCTGAAAACATTTATTTAATTTTTAGCTTTTTTAAAATCTGGTTACTCAAGTAATGTGATCTCACTTGTATTTTTCAGTAGAAAAAAGCTATTAAAGCTCTAAAATCTGCTATATCATTTACCTGCTAAGACTACTCTGTAAATAAATATGTTGTAATTTCTGGCAAAACCACTGAAGGACGAGGGAAAAAAAAAATATGGGCATAACATCATATTGCCTAGTTTATTCATACCAATGATTAAAACCAAGGTTTTTGTGTTGAAATGGATGTTGTTAATAAAGATAGAGCAGACATTACTTAACATGCGCAGGCAAGTAGCTGTGTCTCCGTACATACTCAGGTGCTGTGTGTACAACTGTGATAATAACCATGTCATAGCATCCTCTCAAAGAAAAGAGGTATTGTTGCTATTCCATTGATTTACTATAAAAATTGAGGCACAAAATCTTCTGAAATCAGGTACTTTAAATGGCTATAAGAGTGTATATAGATAAATGACCTGATTTTGAGACCTACTGGATGCAGTATTCCATCTTCAGCTCTTGGTTTGTATTTTAAGTTTGAGCATGCAGCTGTGAATGGGCTTGTTATCTTATACTTTCACTATCTGTGTGTGTGTGGCAGCAGTTCTACCAAAATTTCACCGTGGCTTTTGCATGGCTGTAACGCTTGTGGCATAACTGTCCCTTTAACATAAGTCGGGATGAAAAACCTTAATGAAATAATCTTTTCCCCTGACTCACAAATAGTGACAATTTAGCAGAAACTTTGCTTTGGAAAAAATAAATCCTGGCTTGAATAAAACATTCTGCTTCAGCTCTGTCTGAATGAATTTGTGGGATTTTTTTTAATTACTTGGTTTCCTTTTTATTTTTTTTTCTTAAATATGGTAAAATAAAAGTTTTAATACAAAAAACTTAAAATCTAATTCACCTGAAAAGAATAACAACAACAACAACAAAAAAAAAAGTCAAGCACTTCAAAGTACTGATGCTTCATTCCTAATTAGAAACCCTGATAAAATGGCAGAATCTTGCAATCCTGCATGAAAAAGAATTCCCAGTCTGTGTCAGGTTGTCCTCTTCGATAGCCATATAAAGCCAGAGGTTTTTCTGGGATGCTAGGTTTATGTGGTTCATGTCACTAGCAGAAAATACATTTCACTCATCTTCTTGCTTTGGACAGTGATAGCTTTTAATGAGTACACAAATAAGCCATGTTAATGAACTTCAAATTCAGCAAAAACAAGAGAAAGTCAAAATGACCGTCATACTCCAGTGATATGAAAAAACAGTCTTCCTCCTCCCCTCACCCCAAATTCCAACAGTATCAAAAAAAACCCCTACATGTGGTGTGCCAAATTAAAATCAGCTATTTAGTGCTGAATTTCATGTTTTTTCAGGCTATGCTCTTTTCATAAGAATAGTGAGGGGAGATTAAATTACTAAATGTGTCTACATTATCCCACTGATTCAGTCAGGGTTATTTTGTTTACCATTTATTTGAAAATAAAACCTATTTGTTGAATATTCATTACAAAGTTGGATAAGGAAACTCCCTTCAATGAGGAAGAGTTTTCACTGTTTGCCATTCTGGATCAGTCACAAATGTCATACAGTATTTTTTTATGACTCTCTGATTGACTGAAGTTTGCATATAAAACAAGAGCGAGCAAAGGGAGATACAAGCAGTGGTCTGGGAATTCTCTCTCACAAGCAATCTCTTAGTCACAAGCAAATTACATTATTAATGTAAGGGGATATATCCTGCAAGGATCTGGGCTTGCCTGCTGCAAGCTGAGGGTCCCCTGTACCCCAGAAGATGCTCAGATCACTGTGAGTATTCAGCTTCCTACAGCCCAGAGGCCCATCAGAGCAGCCATTCCCATACCTTTGCATAACTGTTACCCCTTGGGTCATCGACGGTAGAATCACAGAATCACAGAAGAGCCTTGGCTGGAAAAGACCTCTAAGATCAAGTCCAACCATTAACCTAACACTGCCAATTCACCACTAAACCACCTGCCTTAGCATCTCATCTACACAGCTCTGAAATCCCTCCAGGGATGGGGATCGCCCACTGCCCTGGGCAGCCTGGGCCAGTGCCTGACAAGACTTTGGGGGAAGAAATGTTTCCTAATATCCAATCTAAATCTCCCCTGGTACAACTTGAGGCCATTACCCCTCGTCTTATCATTAGTTACCTGGGAGAAGAGACCGACCCCCACCAAAAACAAAAGATGATAAATATGTTGAACCAGACAGCCATTCAGAATTTTAATGGAAATTCATGAAACTTTTGGGGTTTAATGCTAGATGAATAAGAGGTGAAAAGGACAGTTTTGTCACATAAAATGTTAGGTCACAGGTAATTGGAGGTATTACTGGAACAAAGATATTTATTACATTTTATAACTGGTTTACTTTGCTGTATTTTCTAACTTCTGAGATGTTCTCAGATTGGAAAATGAAAATCTGAAAAGAAAATTTCCCATTATCAGTCAGTTTGATTTCCTGCATCTCACTGATATGATATTTACAATGCTAAAGTGTAAACAATCTTTCATTACATTAGAAATTCTTCCAGTAGGAAAGAATAGATTCTTGCTTCTGTTTTGTGGTGTTAGGTGTTTTTCTAAACAAATTAAAATAATGAGAAAAAGAAAAAAAAATATTTCTACCAAGTCAGTCTGCAGCCTTCCATGGGTGTAATTTTTAGCAGAGGAAGTCATTTCAACACGAGTTGAGGCAGCAGTGGTACATCCTTACACTTCCTCTGTGGTACCATTGGTCAAATGATATTTCTTGCAATAGTAAATTTCTGGGGTATACTCTGCCCACGGAAAGACGCAATTCTATTCCTTACTGGTGTTTGCTTTGCACTGATGTTTCTGCTAGATTCACTGGGGATGCTCGGAAGTTAAAGCCAAATAAAGAACACAACTTCTGTATTTACAACTGGGATATGACTAAAGTAACTGACTTTGAAGTAATGAAACTATTTTGTGCTACTAAGCAGAAAGAATCATGAAAAGCCTTTTAATATTCTCTTTCTCCTCAAATATCCCTTCTTGACATTTCATTTCCAAGTCCTTGACAGGAATGGACAACAGAGGCTTCAGAGTCCTGCTGGGGTCACCACGTCCATGTCTCAGTCTGAGTTAGGGCTGTGCACGTCTTCTCTTTGTGAAGAAATGGGCAGAGCGAAGCCATGGAGTCCCTTCATCCCCAGGACATCCTGATATCTCCTCTCCATCCCCTAAAAGGAATAGAGAAGAGGCATCAGATCGGGCTGCCTACCTTTTCCCTGCTTTGTGCTTTCCCTGGAAAAGGGAACTTCGCTAACATATCTGGATGCTTTTAAGGCCAATTGGCCCCATGTAAACTGGTAAACGGTGTAAGGTAGATTAACAGACAACAAGATTTTAATCAGTAATAGCCATTACACAGAAAAATAAGAGCTTTTTAAGTGGCTTCAGGGAATCTATTTTTGTGAGTCAGGATTACTCCTACCAGCCAGGCTGCAGAGTTCCTCATTGTATTTCTGTAAGGTCATTTTCCCTAGGAGACACCAGTGGTAACTGTCCTGCTTTAACAAACAGACTTTAGGTTTGCAGGACATTACAGAAACCACCCTTTGTAGCAACTGTACCATGAAGCTCCAGGATAAATGCTGAGAGACATAACAATTTTGTGGGACAGGATCATAGCTCCCTTCAGAAGTCACTATCCATCCAAAGTCAAGGGACAGCGTAAGTCAAATATCCTGTGAGATTTTGCTTCTAAACACAAAAATACAGCCTTCAACAGTGAAGGCCAAACTCTGCCTCTGGGATGTGCATTTCTAGCTCACAAAATCTGCCCAGCCCAGACCCCTGCTTCAGGAGCCAGGTGTGTGTGTGTGCAGCTCCCCGCAGAGAGAGTGGGACCCCACAACTGCCAAACAGGGACGTGCCACAGGGGTTGGCAAGGGTGCTGCTGCCTGGGGCACACGGCAGCTTTTGTCAGCAGGCTCAAGTCATCCCCCATCACCTGCTGTGCTACAGGTTAGAGTACCACAGTAGGGGTACTCAACAGAATAGGCAAAAGACTTAAATTCTCTCTTGGAAAAGCAATAGTTTGGGGTAGGAGGAAGGTCAAGGGAAGATTCAAACTCCGCATGGTGTTACGTGCTCTTAGGACCACACCTTAAACTGGATGCAAAAGACAGATTTATCCTTTCATGGCAAATTAGGAATCATTCAGGAAAGGAAAACGTAATTAATATCTACCTTAAAGATTTCTCTATTTATCTGGCTTTGTCTTGCAGGGAAATAGTACCTCCCATAAGCCACTGCTTCTACTCCTTTACAATTCTATAGGTTTTGTGAGTAGTTGTTGGTTGAAAAACTGTCATGGCTGGTTATAGTTTCTTTAAAGGAATGCACTTATCAAGCTCTCTACACCTAGGACACTTTTTTCTCAACCTCTGCTTTTTTTTGCCCCTTTTTCCTATTTCTCACATTCACTTTCTTACTTTCTTTGCTGCCTCTTTCTCCTTTTTCAGTCTTTCTCATCTAGTCTTTCCATTGTTATTCACCCTGTTTATTGCTTCAAGCAACCCTGACATACTGGACATCATCTGAAACTACAAACGACAGGATGCAATAAGCTAGAGAATAGCAGTAATCTGAGGAAAGTTCTTCATTCACTCTTGCTCCTAACTCTCTGTCTTCTTATCCTACATAGAAAATAAAAAAATCAATACCACCTCACAGGGCTTGATAAAAGTGCTGGACGAGTACAGCAGGCATGCTGGATATAGTAAATTAAAGTGATCAAAATTTTCCAGTCGACTCTACCTATAGCCTACATAAACTAACAACCCTGTCTGCAGAATATCTGTCACTCCAGAAGCTTTATTTGTCTGTGTCTCTGATTACCTAGAGAATGAGTACATACACGGAATATGGGTGCACATTTATCTGTATGCATATGTGTGAGAAATAGATAGGAGTACGAATCAGTCTGTGTTTATAACAAATATTTCCTTTTAGCTGGGTAGATTTTGAATTTGCTGACATATTTGTATGCACAAAATGTTATATCATGGTGAGATTTATACAACCAAGATCAAAATTACCTCATTGTATTTAATTTTCAGTATGTCGTTCCCTGTCAGGCTAGATTGTAGCCAGTGTAAATCAGGACTTAAAATACCATTTGAAGATCAGGCTTGTTACCTTTACATGTTGTTTTTCCAGGTCTAGACATGGCTTAACAATTTCTAATCAATGTCTAAAAATGTATTAGAGAACTGAGAGACAAAGCAGGCGGCAGGGAGATCTGGCAGCAGCAGGATTCATAGACCAAATACATGAGAAGCTAAGTTCTGCCCTCAAAGGCAAATGTGCATGGATGCTTTTACTTCAGGGGGAGATATATGAAGGGCGAAGTGAGGCCTCACAATCAAAATGCCATAACGTAGAAACTTCAGAGAGTGTCTGTACAAGAAGGCTGATCTCATACTAATCCAGGAGGAACTATCACTCCAAGAAAGCTCATGGCAGAGCAGTATATGCCTTCACCTGGATCAGTATTTTTCTCTGTGTCCACCTTTCTGGGTATTTAACCAGGGTGGTTTATGCCAGCATCTGTCTTTTGCTTAAAACGACCTACCCCTGACGAGATACGTAAGGCTAGCGCTAGGGAGGAGGGCTGAGTGACAGTCTGTGCTGCTGAAAACCACCTGCTTGTTTGGATTTTTATTCCTGAACCCTTAGTACTGATCTGGTCCTCTGAAGGCACTAAACAACTTTCTGAAGGAAGCTTGCCAGTGTGCCCAAAAAACAAATAAGACTTTGGCAATACGCATCTGTTAAATAAATAAATAAATAAATGAATAAATTAAAAATCACTGCATGAGGCAGTCCCCATCACACCTCATCCTCACTGGGCCACGCAGAAGTACAACTGGGAGAGAAGAAATAAGTGTCCACCATCTTTTTTTTCCACCCACCAGCTAAGATCACCCTTCCCTGCAGGGAAGCCCTTTTTCCTACTCTTTCTCCTCTCTCTGTTCACCGCTGCCATTACACTTTTCACTTTTCTTTTTTGGGGCTTGTACACAATTCCAGACTCTTCCACCATCCCTCCTCTGCCCCACGCCTGCCCCAGGTTAACGAGCATAGCGCACACAGCACATCCAAGGAGGATTGCAGAGCAGCTCAGAGGTCGCGTTTCTGCTGCTTTCGATTCCTATCTCCCTTCTCGCGTCGCACCCCCCTCCTGCAACGCATGATGGTGCTGAGCTCATCAGTCTTCTTGGGCTACTTTGGCCTGAGGTCTCCACACTGAACAAGCTATTCCACACTGAAATAACACAGTCCAGCCCCCCGAAGCAATGAATGGCAAAAACGCACAGCTTGAGATTCTTAGACTCCATGCTGGAGCTTTCACAGGGTCTCTGCTGCATTTGTGGCTCAGATGTTTTCAGTGTTCAATTTTAATAATGCAATGTCTTGTATCTGTACATGGTTCTGTTTGCACATACAATTTTTATTAATATTTAGGTACCTAAAGGAGATTACATGCACACAAATGCAGGCACTGGTCCTCAAAACATGTGACACGGACAATATAAAATAATTCCAGCTGTGCACTTGGGCAGTGTTTGTTAGGAACTTAAGAGCGAGTGTACTGAGCCACACCTGCTTGTCTGGGATACTATAGCCAATAGCCGACCACACCAAGCACAGGGGTCAACAGCAAGAACCTGGGGAAAGAGTGTAGGAGTGTAAAAAATACATGGGAAAACCTCTTAAGCCTTACACTAGCATGGAGTTTGGGACTTTCTCCGTCAGAGATTGCATCCACCCCATTGAGCTGCACAATGGGGTGCTCAGCTCTCTGCTGCATGGCTGCAATGTCCACAATGTAGCACATTTGTGCACAAAGAACATATATCTTTGTTTAGTTTTAAGCCTATTGATGCAACTTAAAGGGCTGTACCCTAATCCCCTTTATGTCTGGAACAGTGGATAATTATCCCTTATTAACTTTTTCCCTGTCTTTCATTATTCCATACAGGACTATCACATCCCATTTCTCTAACCGCAGCCACCTCTTTTTCCAGTAGCAGAGCTCTAATCTTTTTATTCTTTCCTCATACAGTTGATTGGAGGATTGTCTTTCAGTTTTATTCTGATTTATTTTCTCCTCAAAGGGTATGTTCCCTGTGTGCCCTGTTACTCATGCTTTTCTCACCAATATCAACCGGACTTCCAGATAAGCAGGGAAAGGAGGACAATGCCAGCAGAGGATCATTGAGACTTGAGCTGGTGCTTCATGGGTGCTTCTCCTGCTTGGTCTAAATCCCACAAAACCCTCAAGAGCTCTGTCAGAGCAAGGGCTGCAGAGCTCAATCCAAAGAAACTCAGCATTTTTCTTCCAGCGGTCGCAGTGTCTCATTAACTCATTTCTCTTCCTTTCTTTCTTTTCAAGTTAATTTTTCTCCACACTTTATCTTTGCAGTTCACATTCCATTTTGGTCACTTCTGTGGAGCTCCCTTTCCCCTCACTCCACATCCCCTGCCGTGCCTCTTCAGCCACCTGCAGCTAGCAGGAAACCACCACTTTGCCCTCCCTAGAAGCCAAAGGCATCTTCCCTGTGATGCTCCTCACTGCAGGTCAAGCTCAGAAATAGTGCGGTTCACTTTGGCACACAGAGCACCCATCTGGAGGGGTCTGTGACCCATAGGGACAGCTCTGCCATAGTTACACACAGAACAGCGTCTTTCAGAGATCCCATCCAGTTTTAGCACCATTCCCCATGATGTGAGGCACTGCCTAGTGGAGGCAACAGTCACAGGACTGCTATTAATTGTGCATGTAATCTGATTTTTATTAGAAATCACAGATAAAATGCATTTTTAGAATATCCTGTTTCCCTCCTACAATATCTTAGCTATTTTTGGTTTCATAGTTGTTTCTTCTGAATACCAGAAGTAATTACACCATGCTATAAACTTCTTTCTTTCTTTTTTTTTTTTTTTTTTTGGTTCCAAGCCTTTTTAAGCTATTCAAGTAGTACAACTATATTTTTAAGCCACTATATCTTAACAGTCAAATGGATGGGTAAAAAAATTGCTCCTGGGCTGAGACCCATTTGCCAAGTTTCATTCCCAAGCAATGTTTAGAGTGAAGTTGTAAATCCCTGTGAACAGTGGATTTGTAATGAAAATGCTGGCACAGACTTCTAACTATGGCAGCACAAATGATATTGCTAGAATAAAAAGCTGTCATGTATTAAATTAGCATGTAAGCATGTAACATAACACGGAATATATGTTCCCCTTCTTGGTATACTTATCGCCAGAGCTGCCTATAGGCATAGGAGCTTCTTTCCTATTACTGTCATATCTTTCTTTTCCTGTATCAAACACCAATGAGAATGATATAGCAGGAAAAGAGACTTAAAATTGTGGAACATCTATTTACTTCACTTACTATTGAAAAGAAAGCTGTTACAGATGGTATCTTCAAAGAATTTATGCCAGAATATGACAAGATACCAGTGAGCATGGACAAATACCATTTTTCAGAAGTGTATAATTCAGCCAAATCCATGTGGACTTTCCCAGACAGGGCAAGATGTATCTCTTCAACCATAAATTATCCCCCTGTACAACACTTAAACCTGCTTCCACGAAAGGAAGCACAACACTTTTTCAATGAGATAGCTGCAAAAACTCATGCAGGGCCAACACAAGCTTGTAAAAATAGATGAAAAACTCAGTGTTATTCCTAAATTCAGAATGTGGCAGTTCACACAGATTTCAGTCACAAGCTTTTGGTAGTAAATATCACATGAATATCTACCAAGCATCTGTAGTCGGAGCAGCTCTCCAAGCAAAGCAGAAGCCATGGGGTGCTGTTAAGATAGACTCAGTGTTTGGGATTTGTAATGTAGCATGTTGGTTTTACCAAGACCAACAATAAAGAAATTACTCATCTTTGTTTATAATCAAGTATGTTGCTTGCATCCCTGACAAGTTGTCATGATGATATGTTGCTGCATGACAACTGGCTAGCAAGAGCGACTGAAAAAGGTGGAGTCCTCACCACTTGTGAAGCTTCTTGTGTTTCTCTCACTCTTTTCACTGTCATAGCTGGAATTTTCCTCCTTGCCTGCTTTCCCTGCTCCCCCTTTCTGATGCCCACTGCCATCAGCACCATTTCTCTCTTGTCTTTCTGCACAGGACTTTTCCCTAGCTGCCTGTACAGGTGTCAGAAATGGAGGGAGAGGTAGTGTAAATGGGAAATCGGTTGATCCCACCTTTTTGAGACAAATCCTGAGAAAAGATGAGCTGAAATCCATCTAAAGGGAAGGCAAAGAAGGATATCTGCCATGAAGCTTGGGGAAAAGATGAAGTGATGTGTATTATCTGAAAAAACCCCGCAAGAAACATGACAAGTCTTGAGCTGTCCAGTGGGCACGAGCAGTCAGGCAGACCTCTGTTTTGTGTCTAACCAAGAAATGGTAAATCTAACAGAGTCAGTATGTCTTTACATAGGAGGGAAAGCAACGCCTGCATCATAGATAACAGCCAGTTATCCTGTTCTCTTATCACAACAATCTCCTCTTAGAGCCCTGGACAGCCTCACTCAGTCCATACTCCGCCAGACTGAATGAGCTCACAACTTGACATGCCATTACTGCACCCAAGAAGTCCACCTCCTCTTTAGGCTAAACCTATTTTATACAATAGGCCAAATTCAGTGCTAACATGAGAATATGGTGTTGCATTGGAATAAATGGACACCTGCCCACTCGCCTGGAGGGATCAATGTGTTTATTCCAAAATAATTTCTAATGACTTTGAAAACTTGTCAATATCTGGGAAAGGAACATGTTAAACTTTCCTGTCTAAAAGAAGACTTTAGATAATTTTAAGTACTTCATATAAACTCCTGGATTAGATCAACCCAAATTAATTTTAGTTTTTGAAAAATTTCAAAAAATTTAAACTTCTGCAAAAAGAAGATTCTGAAAATATGATCTTTTTCTTGCAAAGTTGTCAAAAGTGGCATAAAAATAAAGTTTTGGAATTGTTCTAATTATTCTGACTTGTGCCAGTGGTTTTCTGCAGCCAACAAAAAGGATTATGACTATCATTATTGGAAAGAGCTGTTACTTGTGTTTCATCAGGCTTAAAATCTGACACTTTAACAACATGAAACTCTTCATTTCAAAATTGTTACCCTGTTGTGCAAAGTCACTACCCTTTTAGTGACCATGACTCAACTTTCTTTTCCTCTTTTTTTTTTTTTTTCCCCCAACACAGTTGCAGCAATGGCATTTGCATACCAGCATCTTCAAAAACCTGCTGTCATAGGGGGACCTCTTCAGAAGGAGTGAGAAATCATACAGTGATGAAGTCACAGTAAACACTGCTTTTCTCTAAAAGGAGAAGTGCAGGAACCCACAGCAGAGCTTTAAAGGCTATCTCCCGAAGAAGAAAATATAAATACTCTCATGCAGGTAAACTTAGAATAGAATTCTTCCCCTGTTTCGGAAGAGGGAAACTACATAAAATTGGGAAGCAGTGGGTTTCTCTGATTAGTTGGGGAGGGCAGAAAGAAAGAAACATTGCAATCCTCCAAGCTCCAGCTTCATTTCGTGTGACAGTTGTCCTGCGTAGAGACATGCTCCAGCTGCAGGGGCAGGAGACTAGTCCCAGCAGAGCATCTCTGTCAACACAAGAATCAGCCGCTCACTGGGGGCCCAGGGTCACATAGTGGCCTGGTCAGCCTCCCTCAGTAATGATGTTCTGCACAGTAGCCATGAAGACACCATCACTGTAACTGGCAGCTGAAGCTATGGGACATCCCAGCCCTGGAACACCCTAGCAGGGCTTTTGGAGCTGATACCCCATTCCGCAGCCCAACATCTGCAAAGGTGCTTGGGTCTTGTCCAGGCACTGTGTCCTTTAGAGAACAGCCTTCCTTCCCACATTTCCTCTTCTATGCCCTGCTGGCAGTGTGGGCAGAAGGCAGGAATGGGCCAGTGCTGCTGGTGGACTTACAAATGGTGCTTCGTGAGCTGGATTTGGTCCATGTGCAGCTAGTTAGAGAAGGCTGCTTTGGGGAGTTGTAGTCATATGATTGATAGGCACTCTAGTGTAACTGTGACGGCCAAATTAAAAAGGATTTTGTAGTCTAGATCTGGCAGATAGTCTGAAAAATAGCAGTTGAGGAGCTTTCATTCATAAAGAGACAGCACTGATGATTAATCTTAAGACCCCATGCAGGATTTTCTTTATGAGAGTGAAGTGCAACTGTCAGTATTTAAATATCCACTTATATTGTAGAAAACCAGGAAAGTCTAAACATACAAGCTTTTTAAAAGTAAGAAAATGTATCATTTATAGCTTTGCATTTGTAGTTCCTATTAATTTGGTGTTCCTATTAATTTGGTATTCCTATGCAGCTATCCTATGCTCCTATCCATAGTAGTTATTAGAACTTGAGAAAAATTACCCTCCCCAATGTCCAAATCTCCTTTTACATAAGTTCTCCATGTCTTCATTCATGTCCTCACTGTGTTTGGCCTAGCAAACAGGTTTCTTGAAACACTAACAAACTCAGCACTTCTTGGGAATGGCCAGTTCCTTTGCAGCACATTCAGCAAAAATGTATCTGTGGTTATTTTTGCTTATGCTTTAATTAGCTGAACTAAGTAGGGAATGAAAATCATGTCAACGTGACCCACTGTGTCCAATCAAAGCACTTCAGATATCAAATACTGGTTGTACAAAGTGAACAGCTTGTGAATGTGCTGCAAGCTAAAGTAGGGAAGGAGTTAATCCTCTCACTGGCTTAGAGGAAAGATCACAGTTGCCAGCTTGTACATAGGAATTTGCAGGTTGGTGGGGCTGGGCCAGCTCTGGGGAATTAACTAATTCCTTCATCTTCTTCCAGTGTATTATAAGATGTCTGGGCTAGAGGAAGTGAAGCCTGAGACTGGTGGGGAAGAGTCAGTCAGTAAATAATGAGGATAATGCTAGAAGGAAAAGAACCAGGGAGAAGTTCCCTTAATCCTGGCATTTCGGAGGAGTGTTCCCTGTGTGGCCTTCCAGTGGCTCATGGAAACTGTAGCTTCATTTTGAACTTCATGGTGAGGGAACAAATCTTGCTTCAAAGGGCAGGACACATTTTACTAGCTTTATTTGAAGGGATTCTCAAACATGACACAATACAGAATTTTTTCACAGCTTGTAGCAATGCCAGTTCAGAAGCTGGCCTAGCATTGATGGCAGAAGATAGGTGAGATGCTTTTCTGATATATGTGGAAAAGTAAGCAACAGAAGATGGAACCTGTATAAATTGTTTTCTTGTCCTATTTTCCTAACACAAAGATCACAGAGAAACTTCAAGTTGTAATTAATTTCAAGGGCAGATTAGAAGGGTGAAGTCCAGCCCTCCCTGGGGATTGCAGTGTGTGGCTCATATGCAGGAATAAACTGAATATAGAAATGGTAACCAGTCTACACAGCCACTTAAAATAGCAGGAATAGCAACTTTCCTGTGGGTATCTTTTGCCCCTTCTGTCCTACTTCACCATTTTTACAGACCCAAACATTTAGTCCAGGTTATGCCAATTTGTAACTGAAGGATTGGAGTATCATATTAGATTTATAATTCTCATCAATCTCCAAATACCTCCACACCCTGTTTAAGAAACATCTCATACTGAGGTCATCAACATTGTTTATTTCTGATCTTTTTCGTTTCCCACATAGTTTTGAAGGTTTGAGGTTACAGGAGTTAGCAGAAGCTCATTCAGCAGCAGATTACAGAAATAAACAAGACAGGAGAACAAAGACCTGATTATGGTGAGAAGCTGTGGAAACTCAAATATCCAAATTAAGGGATGAATGCACCCTCATCCAAGAGGACAGAGCAGGTTAGGACATATGGTCTTTTTAAGAGCCTTAATGCTTGAATACAGCAGGAAGAAAACCCAGCACAGCAAACACCAACATAAAGACAATCACAATGTTGCCACAAAATATACAGCCTCCATATTGCCGGAGGGGAAGGTCAAGTGCTTGGGATGACATTGCTCCCTCACATGCTTTTATTACATCTGGCCTACCAGGCACGAGCTTGCATAACTTGCACCAAATACTAAGTACACAGAACAAGCAGAATTTATTTGCCAGCAGCCAAGCAGAGGAAACTGTCCACATGACATTTGCTTTTCCAGCTATGCTCCACATCCCACCATCTGAATAAGTTATATACATTTCACACACACTAAAGGCTTTGCTAAGACAGGTTGCACTGCCTTGACACAGCTCGATGCAG
>CM051620.1:77188305-77228305 GCA_028020825.1 Podargus strigoides
GCCATCAGAGTATACAGATAGCTACTGTAATGTGTATTCTGTTTTGCTTTTCATTTGGCATTGGTAATGGAATTACTGAGAACACTGTATTGTGTCTTATAGGCAAAATTGTCAACTGAAATGACCAGTTAAAGGAAGACTATTTTTTTTCAAAGGGGGCACAGAAAGTATCCCTTTCTGAGATTTTTTTTGCAAACTGATAGTTTTCATTAGGAAATAGAAAAACAGATAAGCAATGGATACAAATATCAAAACTCTGAAGTGGTCAGCAGCTATCTCGGATTAACCATTATTTATCAAGTGCTTTCGTTACACTAAACTCAGCAAAACACAGAGACAGGCAGAGTCTGTGCTCCGCGTGACTTAACCTTTCAACAGCTTTCTTTGTATCTGTGTTACAGTTATAAATACTGATATTACCACATACAGGATGGCTGCATCATTAGGACTGAAAAAGAATGACTATTCATTCAGTAATAACTGTGACATAATCATGCCTGTCTTCCATAACCACAATTCTCTGTTGATACAAGTAAAGATTTCTCCTTAAAATCTGGTGGAAAAGACCCATCTGATACTAATAATAATTGCTGAAAAACAAAATTCATTTTGGGGATATAGGAAATTAATCTTGTGCTAACACAGATTAATCCCTCCATCTGAGCGACTGAGAGAATGTAATAATTGTTTGTGCTGTTCACCAGTGTAATAATTTTTAAATGGGCTTACCAATTAACCTTAAAACATTTAAAGACAAGATTTAAAGCATTACAGGGAAATACTTAACCAAGGTGTTCAATTTTATATGCATTCAGTTACCTGTCAATTGTGGTGATGAACTGTATAAAGAAAAACTAATACTGGAGGTTGATAATAAACCTTCAGTGTTATAAGAACCAAGGAGCAAAAAGAACTACGTGGAGCGCCACCAAAATACTATGTAAGTAGTGCAAAGTGGAGGACTTAAATCTACTGTGCCATGAATTTCAAAATACAGTTATACAGTTAAAATTTGTTTCAGATTTTATATCTCAATATGAATCTCCTGACAGAGTTTCTACATCCACCTTTTCCCCATTCCTAAGGAATTAATTTTACCCTCTTCAGTGATGCTTAATATTTAATCCTGAGCACACAACAAAGGAAACTGCTTACCTGAATAACCAGAGGATAAGGTGCCAGAAGTCATGCAGAAAGTGTCATCAAAAGTGCAAATTAAATATAAAAATGATAGATTCCCCCCACTACCATGCACTCAGATCTCTTTCCATTAATTCAACAAGTGTTGCATTTAACTGTGGCATATATGTAGACAAGGTGTTTTTTAAAAGGTTACTATCTTTTAAAAGATTAAAGATTTTAAAATATTGATATATTTTTAAAATTATCTCTCGTAAGACTGAGTATCTATTTACAAAGTGTGTCCCTCAATTGGACTTGATTTTGCCTAGGAATTGCAGAGTTCAGAGAAATAGGTAAAATCTCTTCCTGCATTAATCAAGTCTGTAAGCAAATGGTCTAGACTGCGTATGTGAAACTAAAGCCCAGTGAATTTGTTGAGGAACTGTTGGGTTGGTTTGTTTGCCTGCTGTCATCCATTGGGCATAAGGCAAAGCACTAAGGATATAAAACACTGACACCACAAAAGTACACTGCTGTTTACGTTTCTTCCCTCACTCCTCCCCAAATAATAGCAGTGATTACACTGCACTACAGACTAATGGCTGGCTAAATAGCTTCTGCAGGGAAGACAGATGCATTGCTGCATTACCGAATTTGCTGCTTTTCATCTTAAGGAAGCCCAAACTGGAGATCTGGTCCAACAAGGAGTTACACATGGAAGTAACTTTATCCACTGGGGCAATTACTCCAAATTTTACTCATGAGTATAAAAAAGTTATCATATGATCACACAATTATTAGGTAATAAATACTCCTTTTTCAGATTACTTCAGATGTGACTAATGCAAGAACAAACAATATGGCGATCTTCCTTCGCACCCCAAGTCCACGACAAAGATGCTAAAAATATGGAGATAACTAGCCAGTTACAAAACCCTCCAGGCAGCAGTTTGGGGTTATTGTTTACATTTACACAGCCATAGGGATTTCCATACTGTTTAACAGGCCTCTGAGATAGCTAAGCTTATCATCCAAAAATGTCCCCCTATGTGGCACACAAATGTCACATGACAGGTGGGGGTGGAAATCCTGCATGTAGGATGGGTTCAGGAGAGCTTACTTTTATATTAAATTTGGCACTGTATAAGCACAAGTGGTTCTTTTCTTTACAACAGCATGCAGTTAGACACTGAAGGGTCCCATAACCTTTACAGATGCAGAGGGAAAAGCATCTGGGGTTAGGCAGCTGCATGACAGGGATGAGGGCCTCCTCTACAGCTTGCTAGGGCACAGATCCTTCTAGGATCACACAGTACCCTAGCTCATTTCTAGCAAGAAGCTGTGGAAAGTAGAGCCTGGGTCAATGAGATGTGAGTGTGCTTCAGAATAAGCAGTTTCAGGCCAACGAAACGTGTCTAACATGCCTCTCAGTGTAATTCTCCAGTTACCATCCCAAGCTCTCCATGCTGACCTTCCCCCTTCCCACACCACACAGTGCCTGCTTCCACAGGCTCAAAATTACTCTTCCCCTTCCCTCATCTCCCTCTAGAAAGGTTGTCTCCCCAAATTATTTTGAAGGCTCATCTCTTCTGACCCTTCCTTCTTCCAAGTACTGTTGTCCAGCATCACAGTGCAAGGAACAGATTTCTGCTTTTCTTCATCACAAGGAAATGCTTTCCTTGGCCACTGCGAAGTTCAGATGTAAAGACTGTCAGATTATTGTCTAGCAGACTCGGGGAAAGGGAAAGTGGTTGCTTTGTTTTTCTAAGTCTGTGTTTTTGAAGCTCTATTTTGCATTAATTCCTGAAGCTCATCAGGCTTGACTGTCATAAGGGTGCCTTCTCACCGCAGGCCCAGAAAACTCTCTGTCTTATCTTGAGTATTTGCTGCAGCTCTGCCGCTGACTCTGTATCTTGGTGTACAGAACAGGCCCTGGATACTTCAGGAGTCTGCTAGCACAGTCTCTCCTTGTTGACACAGCCTGATGAGGGAAATGAAAATCTTAGTCCTCAATGAACGCTGAATTTCAAAAGAGAGAAAAAAAAAAAACATACACCTATTTTTGCAGCATATATTATGAGTTTAATTACTATGTTGACATCTATGTTAAGCACTGTGTGTTTAACACTCATGTTTTTTTTCATGTTTAACAAATACTAGTTTTCTCTTTCAACATGTCATATCTTCCCTGTCAGGAGGATGATGCCAGAACACCCACTTGTCTGAAATGGCAATCTTACCTATGTGGTTTTAAAGACAGAGCATTGCTATGTGGGCTTAATTCAAAAATGATGCTTTGTATCAACGTGCTCAGTGCACTTCCTCCTTCTTACATCACTGGCTTCTGTGCAAACTCAATATGAAAAGTTATCACAAGTCTGAGTAAGTGAAAAACTTCAATGTGGGGATTCTGCATGGGTATAAATAAGTCCACAAGCCTCAGGGTTATGAAAAGTCAGCCACAAAGCATTTCTACGTTTGCAGAAGACATCAGTGCATCTCCCAGCCACCAAGAGTATGAGGACATGGAGCCATCTTCAAACAGGCTTTGGCTGATAGCACAGGATGACTGATAAATGCTCCACCACATTTGAATATTCTGGGTTTTCCTTCGCCAATACCTACTTTCTTGATGCCACTTCTCACTTGGGTCCTCTGACACCCTAATCCCCAAGCTAGTGTCACTCATGGCAGTCTGTAGTGTTACAAGATGAGGTCAGACATGGTTCTCTAACAAGATTATGTTTATCAGTATGGTTTTAGTCCTTTCCTTCTCTGAAACAGAGGAACAGAATTATTCAAGACTTGCAGCAACAGCTCGAAGCACTTGCTAAATATTACCTTTCCCCCCCCTCTCCTCTGAGGAATCTACTGGACAGTTTTGCAAATTAACAGTGTCTAAAGTGTATAAACACTTTAATGAAAACAGAAAGCAAAAATAGCAAAAAGCAGTTGATGTTTTGTTTGAAAGTAACTTTTCTCTGACATCATACAGATTTGCATTTTTTTATGAAGTCATCTACTTGTCAGCATGTGCTTTGGTACTTTGGTAGTTAGTTTTTCAGCAATCAAGAGAAGAGGTGAGAACTGATGCATGTGTCCTTTCCAGGAGGGCCCTGCATTCTATTCTCTTCTGTCTTGGTGCAACAGTTTTTACCCCTCACATGAGAAAATAACACAGCCTTGTAATTTGGGGTATGCTGCAGTTTTTCAAAAGTATGTGTTTGAAGTCATCAGAAAACCCAAGCTCATTATTGTTTCATGAATGTTTGTGTTAGCATCTTGTAGGAGAACTTCTAGGAAGTTTCACATGGAGATGCATTGTATCTTTTCCTTGATGTAGTAACTTCAGGTCCTGTGATGACTGGATGCCATAGAAATCCAGGAAAGGTGTTTCACCCACTTTCCATAGGGAAATCAAACCTCTCTCCCAACTACAGTGATACCTAAATCCCAGATACTGCAGCTTTGAGTGACAGCTGGATTTTTAATCCCATGGGGAGACTCTATGCCTCTTGACGGATTCATTGTGACACTGCCCAGACTGCCTGTAAACTGGCAGACAGCTCTGTTTGCCAAATGTCGACATTGTCTAATTGGCATTTCAGCCCACTTCTTGTTTTTTAATGGACATGAGGAAGAGCCAGCCAGCAGAGTGCCAAAGCAGTGGCTACGTGTTCAGGCTGGGCTGGCTGCAGCCTCCCTTGGACAACCGCAGGACAGCACCAGAACCTGGGGTGTGGAGGCAGGTACTTGGAAGCTGCTGGACAGCTTGATGGAAAACACAGGAACTGAGGAGGAGGAAGGAGACAGCAGAGGAATGACAAGTTCAGGGGTAGATGCTGGTAGTCAAAATAATGTCATGCTGAAGTGCCGGGGTCTGAAACCCAAACCCTGAATTAAGGTTGACATATGGGTGGGCCCCATGGTCCTTTAAGAGGAGGGGATGAGTTTGCCTTTTGGCTTTCCTCCAAGGTGCGGCCAGCCTTGCAAGGAGAGCCCTTGGGTAAACAAGCCCCAGGTGCCCTGCATTGGGTAAATGAGTGCCAGGTGTCCTGCTTTGGGGATAAAAGCTGGGACCACTTGCAGGAAGAGTTGGAGAGTCTGTCTGTGAAGTGGATGCACTTCACAGAGTTTCCTGTTGGGGAAGGACCTCCTGGCTCTTCATGCAACTGGATCCCAGTCAGGTCTGGCACTTACAAACGCCGGCTTTCTGGGGAGGCAACATGGGGTTATCTCTATTGTGTGTGATCACCCTGTTGACTTGGTTGTCTCCCGTTTTTTCCATGGGATACCTTGTATCTTTGTTTATTCCATCTATTATGGGTCATGCTGTGTCATTCTTGGGGTCGCTGGGGTTGATATCTATTATTTGTGATCTATCTGACTTGTTTGAACCCCCAGCGATCTCCTATATACTGACTCCTCTATGTGCAATAGAATCTACTTACTGGATTGTTTTTCTGCTGGCTGTGTGCTTTTTACTAGGCCTAGTAACTGGCAAAACACATGCTATTGTGGTGGCTAAATAGCTTAGACCTACTAAAAAACTTTACAGCGAAAGCAACTGTTCTCATTGGAAGAACAGAATCAAGAACAGAGTTAATATACATGTACTGATCCGTAAAAAGTCTCATGACACATTATATTTAGAAATATCCCACCTTCAAGTGAGTAACTGGTAGCAGAGCACACAGAGCAGGCCATCTGCTGAAGCAGCTGAGAGATGGCAATTCATATATTAAGGTGGCAGTCTATTCATTCATGATTGTTGCCTACATCTCAAGAAATAGATCTGTTTCTGTTTTTCATATCTATCTGCCTGGCCTGTCAGGGCACTGGTAGATTACTTTTTCTCACTGTACTAAACAGTGGTTTTCCAAATAAATTATTACACCTCTCTTGGCTTGCAGCAATAGTGTGGCAGAATGGATAAACAATTTACGTGGTTCAGCCATCACTCTAAATCCTCATCAGACACTGTTTCAGTGGCTGCACCCCTTTATCTTAAACATGTCACTCCTGATTTCCTGTCAGAGGGTCTTTCCACTCTTTCCACATTATTTCATATTGCTTTAAATGGCAGGATGTGTGTCCATGAAAAAAAAAAAATTAAAAAATAAAAGCACTGTACAAAATACTGCCTGAATGAGAAGAGGTGCGGTACAAGAGAGATGGGCATGAGTCAAGATGCTTGAAGTTTTTTTGAAATTGGTATCCCATATGATTTTTAAATTTCACCACTCTGAATAAAATGCATGGCCAAAAAAGTGTCAGAACTGCCAGATAAATATGTGATCTAACAGTTCTAATTAAGCTACTTCAGCAGTAACCCAGAGACCAAATACAAGGAGATGTAATTCCATGTATAACCAGGGCTTTTAAAGAAAAGTAAAAATTTAAAAAAAAAAAAACAGCATAGGAAAAGCCTGAAGTTTGAAAGTTTAAAACGTAATTTTCAAGTTCATGTTTTCTTTCATCTTCTATTTCTTTAATATTAGCTTCATTGTCACTTGGTGGAGCTGGAATATATTATATTGCATTCCTTCTTTTTGGTAAGTCCACTTTCCCAAGCATGGACCGCATTAGTGATGGAGAACTTTCTTAAAAACATGAGGAAGGCTTTTAACAGGCTACTGTAAAAGGACTTTCCCGTTTTAGTGAGAATTATGACATTATTCGTCATTCTAACAACACATCAAACATAAAGGAAAGCTTTCCTGCAGTCTCAATAACATTTTCCATAATACCCCCTTCTAACTGCACACAGGTGCATGTTTTCAGCTACTCTCCACAGTTACTTAACAATCATTACAAATCCCACTTATCTAAACTAGTGATTAAAAACCTTTAAGGGGAAGCTGTTTAATTAAAAGTAACGTAGACATTTATCGTGTGTTTAGTGTGCCAATTTTGCTATGACCTAAGAACCATTCCCTAATTAAATTTTGTAATTCTTTCATATATTGCAACTACAATATAATAAAACAGAAGCAGCATAACAGCTAATTTAAAACTCTTGTGTGCATTTCTAGCATATCAACTGAGCAAAGTTTTCAAATCTGAGACTGGATCTTGCCCCTGTCAAAGTCTGTAGGAATATATTTGTATTTTTCCCATCAACTTTAACAAAACCAGAACAACACCTGCGGAACTCATGGTCATGATTCATTTACATACATTTAGCTAAATTTGTCCTAATTTCTTTTAGTGGAATCAATCCAGATTAATAAAGTCGTTCTGTCTATAGTATTTTCTGCAACTTGCACACTTTTTTGTCACATTTTTTCATCTTTATATATATATACACACGCATACGTCTGCAGACAATCCGATGCTAATCACCCTCACAGTAATAATTCCACTGTTATGTATACACTTACACCAGAACTGATGTAACATCAAATTGCTTAAGAGTATGTCCTCTCTCACTCACTGGATAATACACATACTTTTATTTGTGCATAATATACGTACTTCCATATATATTCACATTAAAACGTGGCAAGCCTTAAGGTCAGAATGTTGCCTCTGTGTTCATCAGAAACCAGGGATGTTTGTGTTCTCCCACTAATACCATGAGGAACTGCTCACTTACTATAAAACACAAGTATGACTGCGGAGCCTCGCGAGGTGCAGGATGACTGACAGTGACGTGAGAACACACCTCACTTGTTCAGTTTTTTATCGTTATTACTTTAACGCTGACATCTGACCTCTGCAGTTGCTTGTGTGTAGTGAAGTGTTCCTGGCTCACACCTGGTGTCGGTAATAAAGCACAGCATGCATAAATAATGAAGATATGTTTGTGAAACTTCACTAAGTGGCAACTGCCTGTGACAGAGCTCCTGCTCCTAGCACTTGCTGCTGTAAAGGTTTGTTAATGGAGCCTGCTCAGTGGATGACAAAATGACCCAATTAAAGTTTATTCCAAATAACATCAGGGTCATAAAAAGAAACAAAAGAGGAGGAAATGGCTCTAGTGGGTTGAAAATCTATTGCAATGTATATTATTACATCTGCACTTTTTGCTATCACAGAAGGACTTCATATATAGTTAAAACAATATCTATTGAAAGCCAAGTGAATGAAAAGGGCAAACTGTTGGCTAGACTGAAAAATCATGGCTCATAACACTCTGCTGGACATGCTTCCTAGGAACAGATGTAGTAAGAAAGTCTTCAGAGACCAGGATAGGAGAAACATTTCACCTGTCAGATACCAGATCAGAGATTTTCCAGATGAGTAAAGGATTTTCAATTCAAGTAGTCAGCCCATTTGTAGGGAAAAGTTTTCACATATGCAGTAAAGTACTTCTAGTGTCGGGATTGCCGTATTCTGATTATTCTGAAATTCCTAGGTGACGGCTGAAACTGTGGGGCCCTTGAGGACTGGACATACTACAAAAAAGTTATTTACTCCTAAGTGCCCCTTCCATTGGAAAAGAGGAAATGTGTGTAAATGAAAGGAAACCAAGGTGCTCCAATGAGAAATCAGCAGGCAATAAAGTGTCAGGGATTCTGAGCCACTTGCAGGTAATTTTCCATTGGTTCCAGTCATCAGTGCATAGGGAAGGAGGAAAGACTATTTCATTGGTGTTTTGGTTTTTTTTGCATTCAGAGTCCACTGGCACCTTGTGATGTACCTAATGCATCAGTGGGGATGAGAGGAGCTGCATGGTTCTTTTTCAAGGTAAACAGGAGCAGTAAGGGCAATATGGGATGGGACCACACTATTACTTGTGTGCATTCATCCAGGTTAAATGAAAACAGATCTCGCTTCTGCCTGAGAGACTGCAAGGCCAGCCTGGAAGTCCTAGAAACACTTCTTACACAGTGCAAAAATAGAATATTTAAGGGCATTTTTAATCTAGGGCATTAATTTGGGGTCATTTTTAACCCTAGGAAGCCAAGGAAACTAAGGCCACAGAGAAGCATCACTGAGTACATCAGTTTCAGTCAACTGAAGGAGATGCAAAGCCCTACCACACAGAGAAGGGGTTCCAGAAATCAGCTCAAATTAATTCAGCTTCACTATTTTTCCCATGTTATAGTTGAGGAGAGTGATGGGCTGCTTTCAGTCCCGTTAGCAAGTTTTAATAATTTACTGCTGCCCTGGCTCGAACAGACTGCTTCTCTACCCCGCTCAGGTTTGATTCATGAGCAATTTCATTTTTTAGGAAAGTTCATTTTCAGGAACTTGGGCTTTGGTTTGGTTTTTTTTTAATTTGCACTGCAACATACTTGCAGCCAGTATTCAATCAACTGGTATTTGTAGACAAGGAGCAACAAGCTGTTGTTGCTTCCACGCACACTTTACCAGCATGAAAACACATCCTAAAGAAGTAGTGATGGGTCAGTGGCTGCCTAAGGTGGGAACCTTCAAGTTCCTGGGGACTGCCTCTTGGGGCCAGACTAAAACGTATTTTGTCTGTTAACTTTTAAGATAATGCTTTAACCCCATAATTTCAGTCTTCTCCAGAGAGAAAGAACGTTTACAGAAGAAGGCTGGGCAAACATTTTGTTACCCTTTCTTGACATATTAATACATCTTCCAACAGTCTGTGGCTCAAAACATCCTGGGCCACAGGTTTCGTGTTTAATAGCCCTTGGAGATGTTTTTTCTGTACTAACTGCCTAAACCTATGTAAATTTTCAGCACTCATTTTATGCCAGCACTAAAAACAAAGCAAAAAGAACCCCAGGCACCCACAGACAGCTAGTTCAATAAGGAACCATAATTTTCTCACAATGGCTGGATGCTTTCCTTGCGAAGTGTGATGCTAATTGGAAGCCAGTAATCTTCAGCATGAAGATTTTGTTTTGGTAAAATAATGATAAAACAAATAACGCCATACTCGCCTTAATAAAATGTCATCCTACCCTTTCAGTAAGAAAATGGGCATTGACCCTTGTTAGCTAAATGAGTTTGAGTGAGAAATTGAGCAGTAATATTTGGGCCAATTAGTCTCTACTATGCTGCTTCTCTTAGTAGAGAAAATTATTTGCCTTCTACCCAAGCTCCTTTATTGGTACTTCTTGGTATATATTACTTTATTGTGAAGGAAGATCCTTCTCACATTCCAGGAATGAGTTTGTGCCCTTGTAAAAGCACCAAGATTAAGAAGTCTGCCTTAAGGAGTGATTTCTGCCTTAGCAAAATATACTGCAGAGCTGTGTATCAACCTTTCCTGTCACCTCTTAAAAAGAGGATAAAAATCCTGAATAATATCTTCAAAACTGGGGGTAAATATTTTTTCATGTACATTTGTGTAATATTTCCAGCAGTTATGTTTTTTACGTTGCCTTTTGTTTGTCAGCAGAGAAAGAAAGCCTGTTACTGCAGAAATCAAGGCTTCGTAATCCTACCATCCTTGATGCGATCTTGTGAGACCACATCAGGGAGAGCAGAACACGGGCTAACTCTAACGCACCAAAAGCAGAACACCTGATCAAATCCTCTGCAAAAATAGGCCTTGTTTCAACACCGTGCCAGTGTTGGAACAGTGTGATTTGGCAGGCAGGGCACTGGTGTGGTACAGCAGCAGCAACCTTTCGGAAGTAAAATACCAGCCCTAGTGGCTTGCCCTCTTTTCAGGAGTGCAGTGGTATTTATCCAGTGTGTGAGAGCTCTCAGCCTCAGACTTCTGACAAAATTTCTATTGTAGCTAATTATATTCTCCTTATCTACAAACCTCCCATGCTTCAGCTAACTTGAGTGGAACTTTTCCAACCATATGTTTTTTCAATGGAAAACTGCTGTTTGATTGAAAACAAAGCTCTTATACAAAAGTGTCAACTGCAACAAAATCTGAAAAACAATTACAACTCCTTCAGTAAGGTTAAAATATCCTGCATTAACCTTTTCAGAACAGTGACTCCATTTTTCATTTTGAAATTACTCCTTCAGATTGTGTTATATTTTAAATCAAGGATAAAGACTGGGGTTTAAAATGAAATTGTTTTGAAAATGTCACTTAGAGTGATTTTGTTTTATTCTGCTTCAGAAGCAAAATAAGTCTTGAAATCCTGACATTTCCTGTGAAAGAGAAATTTTCTATCCTTTGCAACTTTGCTCATTTCTTTTTGGTTCTATGTTATGGTGCATCGTTACTGTCCTTGTCAAACTGATGCACATTCTCCACACAGGACTTGTATTTCAGTCGTGGTGACTGTAGTTGGGCCCTACAAAGAACCAAATTTTTCTCCCACATTGCCATGTAGTCTTATGCGGACCTTCTGTACTAACATGTGTGAAAGCTCTTCTTGCTTGCTCTTACAAGTGAACTGCTGCTAACTTTTTAAAAATGTCACATATCACAACCTGAACAGCGTATCAATGAAAATTTCTGCTCTCCATATACTCAAGGAAAAGAGAAAAATCAACACACAAAGGTTCTGATGAAAAAACTTTGACATTTTCATAGCTGGGCATCCTCCGCAGAGAACATTCTGTTCCTCCATTCAGATCACACTTCCTGTGTAACTTGGGCTGCTGGAGCGAGTGCCACATACCAAACAGAGCAAGACAAAGGGAGGCTCCCAAACAGGAGGATTTACATGTTACTGAGGTTATCTGGAATTGCACGTGAAAGCAAATTCAGAGAGCACAAAGTTACTTAAAGATCTGTTGTAACATTGTAGTTAGTAGATGGTGCCAAACATCCTTATCTGACTTTTGCTTCTGGATGGTCCTTTAGGGTAGAGCAAAGTGAAACAGGTTAGTGTCAAGAGAGTGATCTTTTGGTGACAATTCAGGCTGAACTTCAGGAGACACAACTTATAATGTTGTCTGCCTTAGTACAAGGAAGGGCTCTGTGTTCTTGACACCTCTGAGAGCATGTCCCAGGAACTGCGCTCATCAACTCTCACATGAAAAACATGGTCGTACCATCTGGCCACAATCTCATCTGAAATGGAATGGGGACAATAATGCTAAAGTCTTTCAGAGAGTTGTCATGAAGTTTCGTTCAGTAAGGGGACAAATAATGTTTGCAAATATGTATCATTCATAGATTCTCACCTGCTGACAATCTGTCCTTGAATGCTCATTTAGAAGTACACATTCTACTTTAAACCAGGCCAGTCTACTTGAAATTGGTTCTTGCTTGAATACTAGATTATGAGATTTGGGAGCATGCCAGTGTCATTTGGATTGTTATGATCCATCAAAGAAAGTATCAATAAAGCTATAGTAGATAAACATAGGCACTGGCACTAGAGAACACCTGCAGAAGACAGCTAGAAGGCCGAAGTCCAGACTCAGGCTTCATTACAGAATCACAATTATCTAGGTTGGAAAAGACCTTGAAGATCATCGAGTCCAACCATCAACCCAACACTGACAGTCCTCAACTACACCATATCCCTAAGGGCTATGTCAACGTGACTCAAACACCTCCAGGGATGGGGACTCCCCCACTGCCCTGGGCAGCCCAATCCAATGTCTGACAGCCTGTGAAGAAATACTTCCTAATATCCAGTCTAAACATTCCCTGACACAACTTGAGGCCATTGCCTCTCGTCCTATCGCTTGTTACTTGGTTAAAGAGACTCATCCCCACCTCTCTACAACCTCCTTTCAGGGAGTTGTAGATGCTCAGCCTCCTCTTCTCTAGACTAAACAACCCCAGTTCCCTCAGGTGTTCTTCATAAGACTTGTGCTCCAGACCCTTCATCAGACCCTTAGACCAGATTCATTTGACACTGTCTCCCACAGCATCCTTGTAGATAAGCTGATAAAGTATGGGTTTGGTGATCAGGTAGTAAGGTGGATTGTGAACTGGCTGAAGGAAAGAAGCCAGAGAGTTGTGGTCAATGGGACGGAGTCTAGTTGGAGGCCTGTGACTAGTGGAGTCCCTCAGGGGTTGGTACTGGGACCGGTGTTGTTCAATATCTTCATCAACGACCTGGATGAGGGTACAGAATGTATCCTCAGCAAGTTTGCTGATGACACCAAACTAGCAGGAGTGGGTGACACACCAGAGGGTTGTGCTGCCATTCAACGAGACCTTGATAGGCTGGAGAGTTGGGCGGGGAGAAACTTAATGAAATTCAACAAGGGCAAGTGTAGAGTTTTGCATCTGGGGAAGAACAACCCCATGTACCAGTACAGGTTGGGGGCTGACCTGCTGGAGAGCAGTGTAGGGGAAAGGGACCTGGGGGTCCTGGTGGACAGCAGGATGACCATGAGCCAGCAATGTGCCCTTGTGGCCAAGAAGACCAATGGCATCCTGGGGTGTATTAGAAAGGGGGTGGTTAGTAGGTCAAGAGAGGTTCTCCTTCCCCTCTATTCTGCCTTGGTGAGGCCACATCTGGAGTATTGTGTCCAGTTCTGGGCCCCACAGTTCAAGAAGGACAGGGAACTACTTGAGAGAGTCCAGCGCAGAGCCACAAAGATGATGAAGGGAGTGGAACATCTCCCTTATGAGGAAAGGCTGAAGGAGCTGGGTCTCTTTAGCTTGGAGAAGAGGAGACTGAGGGGTGACCTCATTAATGTTTATAAATATGTAAAGGGTGAGTGTCATGAGGATGGAGCCAGGCTCTTCTCAGTGACATCCAATGATAGGACAAGGGGCAATGGGTGTAAGCTGGAACATAGGAGGTTCCACATAAATGTGAGGAAGAATTTCTTCACAGTGAGGGTAACAGAACACTGGCACAGGCTGCCCAGAGAGGTTGTGGAGTCTCCTTCTCTGGAGACATTCAAAACCCGCCTGGACATGTTCCTGTGTGACCTGACCTAGGTGTTCCTGCTCTGGCAGGGGGATTGGACTAGATGATCTTTTGAGGTCCCTTCTGATCCCTAACATTCTGTGATTCTGTGATTCAATACCAAATGAAAAAGGAATTCTTCCTCCTTCTCCCCCCCCACCCCCTTCCAACTTTCTCATGCACGATTGAAGTTTCACTTAGGCTAAATCATCTTGGAGGGGGGGGATACTTCTTTCAGCCGATTCACTCTTCTTGTGTAAATGTCTAATTACCAATCAAAATTGCACTTGGACAGTAGGAAAGATTTCTTTATTCAGCCAGAATTACAAAGTAGCAAATTTCCAGAGGAACTAAAAAATACGCAAGTCGTGACAAAGTATTGATTGCATAATAATGTGATATCAACAGCACAGAATAATCATGTTTGCAGGTGGGAGCTTTACATAGATTATACAGCAAAGGTTTTACTGTTGAAATGGAAACAAAAATTGAGCAGTATGTATTTCTAGAAAGCAAAGCATTATTCACATACTAATACCCGTCTTCTACATCACGATAAAGCATTATGATCTGTCTCCTGGACTGACTAATGAAAAAGGAAAAATTCAGTGTTTGGAATTTAATTTGATGTGGATGACATTTAAGGTCATGAAAGGCAATCTTAGTTGTACTGAAATCTTTTAATCTTATTTGCAGATTATTCCATCAGTGGCTCCCTGGAGTTGCAAAAGGATTTTATTCTCATATCTTTATTATTTAATTGAATGTTGAAAGTGTAACATATTGTAAATTGGTATTAATTTTAAAAAACACTTTCTTGTCTCAACATCATAGCATTTGCAGAGCTACAGGAGTACTGACTCAGAAATATACCTGGGCAAATGCAATAGCGACATACGAAGCGGTTGGATATAATTAGGTAAGAAAATTACTATAGGGGGTGAAGTACATAATCATACGTAATTGTGATGCAACAGATGTTCAAAATGACTGTAACTTACACCAGTCTGATGTAATGGCCAAATTTGATTTCATGTTATATCAGGATGAAATTCCCATTGAAATCAGGAGGTCCAAATAATTAGGGGTGTCAGACTAGTGAATTCTGTAAGCAGGAATACATTTGGCCTGTGCAAACTGTGGCAAGTCAGAGGGGCATTGGTATGCTTTTCCCTATCGTGTTCATCACTTTTTGTACAACCTACTGTTTCCTTTACTTAGTGCTGTTTGAGATGTTGCTATTCATACGTTCGAAATACCTGGACTTCTTAACCTCCAACACCTCTCTGAGGACTCAATTTCACATTCGGCAACTGAACTCAAGACAGCTTTCCTAACAGGCTGAGCAGCCAACCCAAGAACAGTTTCCTGGCTGGACGAACACACCACCAGCACTAAAGGTTCAGTTTGTGTAGGAGCAGTTCAGTTTGTCTTAACAATCTGAGGCTGAGTTCCTTTCTCCACCTGGACTGAACAGAAAGTTTTCTCAGCAAAGCTGTATTGACTAAGTCAAAACCTTTTTCTCACTGTTTTTTGTCCTCACCTCTTTGGCTCCTGCATTAAGGTGAAGAATGTATCTCTCCCTAGAACTGCAGGACCAGCCAACAATGCGAGTGGTTTTAGTTTGCATGCTCGATGCAAAACTGGAAAATCCCACCACAAAGACAACCTGAACCTGGTTCCTAACAGCTCTCCTACACAGGCCAGCCAGTCTGTCTAAAGGCTTTTCACATGGGTCTGAAGATACTTTGGAAAGATGCTAAAGACTACAGGACAAACTGTCAAACGGTGAGAGCAGAACTTCAGTGATGAGGCTAAGGATGGGCAGTCTCCACACTTCACTGATCAGCCATGGCAGAAGTTCTTGGAGTTATTTCAGCCACCTAACACCAAGCTTTCCAGCAAACCCTCTTTCCTGGTCTGGTCTCCCCTAGGCAGGACAAACCAGTGGAGAAACCGCACTGTGCATGTCCATTGATGCTGCATCACCTGGAAGCCAGGCAAAGCTGCAGAAGTCTTTGACATGAGCAGTGGCCCTACAACATCCCTAGGTCCTGGAGGTAAGGCCACCTCTCCCTGGGACGAATGTCATTGCACCTGCAAAGGAGCCCAGCACAGTGCTCTCTCAGTACCTACTTCCACGCATTTCTTGTAGGATAATCTGATTCATTTATTTCCTGACCACTGCAGAGCTATCTCTGGTAGGTGTTTAAACAGCAACAATTGCATACCACTTGCATAGGTATTTATAGAGCACCAGTCACCTCCAGTTGTGCCTAATGACTGATATTAGCATGATGTGTCAAACACAAAGTCTTTCTCTGAAAACAGCATGGTCCAAACAACTCAGCTAATGAAACGGGCAATGCAGGACATGTGTGTGGCACCACCTTGCCTATCCTATTTTTGACCATTAAAATAAATTATGTGGATCTCAAGTACATGAAAATAATGCAACAAGACTACCTAACCTGCATGTGTGTCAATATCTCACAGCAAGGCTTACAAGAGGGTTTTTTTCCTCGAAAACAAACCCCTTGCACAAATCAGCTCTTTGGTGATAAACTAAGAGGACTGCTGCTAGTGCTCTGTGCAGGGGAGAACGGAGCAGCTGAGCTCTCCCTTCTCTGGCAGGAGTGCCTGGGTTCACAGCACACCGTCCATACTCAGGCAACATCCACCTTGCAGCATGAATCAATGTCTTGTACCTACAAGGCAGGAGAGCGTTAGCCCTGTTCTCTGCTCCGGGAAATGGTGGAGCTCAGCAACAAGACCTGTGCTGCAGTTAAGCCATCGGGCTCGTGTTGCAGGCAGGGTTTGACACACAGACAGACAGACTTGCAGGACAGCACTGTCAGCACAGCAGTCCCTCCTTCCCCTGCACAGCTTCCCTCTCCCTCTTCTGGTCTCCTCTACAATTAAATAAAATGAAAGTTATTTCAAAGAGAGTAACTCACGCTGTGTTGTACGGGGCTGATCTGTTAAGTGAAAATATTTATATTACTGTCTCACGGAAGCAGGGACAGGGACGCGGACAAGAGGGATCACCAGAGATATACAGATGTAACCCACACTTGCCCAGAGGACAGAAGGACATGCTGGCATGGGACAGTTGTCTGGCTCTTTGGCACTGGCCTATATGATACCCTTTAGAGGAGTGTCAGAAACTCTGCTGATGCTGTCTGTAAAATTCCCATGGAAATTTTTTTCTGACCATAAGCATTCAGCAGCTGGCCTACAATCTTCCAGTTCACCTCCACCCTGTTTATGTATGCCTCTGTTTCTCTCTAGCCTAACTGTGAATATCATACATGAAGTATTTGTAAAATTATCAGAAACCTACCTAATGGATTGGGTCCATAGTTTGCATCAGTTTAATACAATGTCTCTGAGAGACAGATTCTGCATTTGGAAATTGTACTTGCGACACATGATATGGATGCATTTGTTTTCTTTGAGAGCACCCAAAAATAAATATACTTGAGGAAAAACTTCCCCACTCTGGGAGAAGGTGGCTTTTTCAACTACAGACACTCCTCTGCACCTGACAGAGGAAAACATAGCACAGCTACTGCCACAGATAGACATTGCAACCGACTGCTTAAATTCTTAAGCTAATCATTTTTTCTCAGAGGTGTGCATGGCTGGACGTTACTTTGGAATCAATCCCCATGTGCATAAGAGAGAGAACAGAGGTGTGCAAGTACAATTTTCAGATCGATATGGGTACACCTGTACAGCTCTGTATACGACTACTAAACATACATACACACACATACATGTGCCTGTACAAAAGCTGGTGCATTCAAGAAACAGATTATGAACTAGGAAATAAAGCTCTTCCTTTATTCTTACAAAGCAGGGGAAGAACAGATTCTGCAGGATCATTCCTCTCAGCAGACAGAGGCAGGCAGGGGGACTGACTGATTAATTGATTTTGATCACAGCAATGGCAGAGATCTTGCTATAATAGCCAAAATCGCGAGTTGGAAGCATTACTGCACTCTTTAAGTAAATGTTTACTACCCAAAGGTGATACTTTATAAATTTTATCTGAGTCTCCCTCATCACCATTACTATCAGTTTATACCTTTCAGTGGTGAAAAAAAAAAAAGTAGAAAGTTAATACTACCACTGCCATTTTGGTTTACCTTGAATGAAAGTTCTGTCAGATGACATTAGCAAAGGAATCAAATGCACATGCTTGAAAAGGCATGCTATTGTATGGCCACAGCATCAGCAGCTCAAACTAACAGGTAGGCCTCATATATATAAAATATATATGCAAAATATGTAGAGTAAGATGACTCGCTATCAGCTGCTAGAGGTCTTAGAAAACAAAGCAAAATGTCAGGGTAGAATTCTTTTTTTTTTTTTTTTCCAGCTTTCATTGTAGTAATGGCAGTCCAAAGAGCGCAGCACTGCCCTTTCAGATAGGAGCCTTTCTGCCAGTTTATGCCTAGAAACTTTTCAAAGAAACTGATGTTTCATTCTACAGTCAAAGAACAAAAGGTTTAAATAGGATCCACAGGTTTCATATACCTAAACCCTCCAGAATCTTGTTCTAACACTTAGAGTCTAAAGCTATTTTAAGAACCCTACCTTGTGTAACTCTTTATGTAAAATAGAGGCTGTAATTTTTCATTTCCCGACTTCTGCGAACTCAGTGCTAACATTTCCAAAACACTTCTTTCCTCCCTAGAGACACACACTGGCCTCTTCTCTCACCGTCCGTATAATCTCCCTTCCCATCATATCTGTTTCACCTTTTTGCCCTTACCACTATTCTCTTACAACTCAAGTGGCTCAGAGCCTATTTTCCCAAACTGCTCTTTTTCTCCCTTTTAATAGCACTTCTTTACTAAGTATTCATTGTGGGCTGTGCTTTCTGGCCTTTCTCCTGTTTCTCTACACAACACCAAGTGATTCGAACCCAGTCTGCACCATATGTACTAACACACTTTGTCTCATAGCAAAATGTACTCCAGCGTGTTGCATACTGCATTTGTGAAAATTCACAAGTGACGGAAAAAGTAAAACGTCAAGCAAGTTTTTCACAGATGACTCTGGTCAATAGTGTCTTTCAAAAAGATTCAAACCCGGAGGAAATCCCAACCTTCAGGTGTCTCAGCACATACTTGGAGTGTTCTCCTCTTTCTATAGGGTCTGACATAACGTTTTACGTTGAAAGGCCCACAGACTTATCTTGAGATTTGATGATCTTCCTTGGTGTGGACTTCAGAATTTAAATGTTTCCGTGCTCCCTTATCTAACACTTTATTCTTGCTCCCATTCCTGCTATTTAGATGGGTGTGCAGTCAGAGTGGGTTAGCCAAAATCATTTATGGAAATGTATGCTGCTTGGTTTTCAAAAAGATCAAGTTTCAGCTATCCTTACATCAGATCACAGCATACGGGCTATCATTTCAAACTTGCAAATATCCAGAGAAATAGGGACAACCCAGCTAGCTTTGGTAGTAACGTTGATATCTCTAGCACAGGCTGCATGAATGTTACATGCAAGCATGAAAACACATACAGGATTTGCAAAACATATAAGCATTTTCAAAAACCCTTGCATTTAAAAATATCAGATGTTCTTCCTAAAGGGAAGCTTGAGTGACACAGAGAGAAGCTGTTTCCTAATCAAGTGCTGCCTGTACCCAAGCAGGGTAATCTAATTTGCAAGTAGGTGACCTATATGTCTGGACATACCTGAGTATTTATTCAACTAATCAAATTATATTGTGTCATTTGACAATAGGATGTACACAGTGCTGACACAATGTTATTTTTTGTCAGCAGATAAGGGGAATTGATTCTAATCTATATTACTTTTGTTAGTGATCAACTCTTACACCTCGACCTGCCAGGGGAAGCTATAAATGCATTTTGTGAAGTTCAACAGCACACATCACATCAGGTCTCAGTAAAGACATGCGTTTGTCAAACAACTTTTTCTACACGGTTTGAGGGTGAGACAACCCTTCTGCCCCTCTCCCACCAGCCAGTGCCCATTTCCACTTCATTTTATTCTTTCTGTCACCATCTGGTTTTAGGAAGAGACCACCACGTGTCAGACTGCATCTGCTGGGAAACCTCCTGCTACCCCTAAAAGCACTGACATCCTAAGCATGCCCTCCGTTGTTCCCCTGCGTGCACTCACGATGCCTGTTTTATAATTAACTTCAAGTTGTGTGTCGTAACCTGGATAAAAGACTGTCGTCTCTTTTATTATTTTTTTTGACTGACCGATTTCATCCTCTAACTACATCTACTGCAAAGGTCAGTGAGCAATTCTGCTGAGGTATCTGCTAGGGGTGGGGGACTCATCATATGTCTGCGTGATCTGGCGAGGAGCAGAGTCTAAGGCCTCGGTATTTATCACATCCTTCCCCCCTCTTTTTTTTTTTTTTTTTTTTCTCGATGACCTAGTAGGTTATTTCAGTCGGGAGGAGGAGCGAAGAGAGGGTCCCGAGGACTCAGTGGGAAGGAGGAAAGCTTTTAAAAAGCGCAAATTATGAGCTGCTTACAGAGGGAGAGAAGCGCCACCCCCCCTCCCCGAGAAGGGCTGGGAGTGCGGTGACAGTAATTGCGGTGGTTGTGGCTCTCACGGGTGGCGGGCTCTGACCCCCGGGGTGCGGGACCGGGGCAGTGCGGGGCCCGGCGGGAGGGGCAGAGGCAGGGACAGGGTCGGCTGTGCCCCCCGTGCCCCCCGCCCCACTTTCCCCGAAGGGATGCCGGTGGTGGAGGAGCGCCTTCCCCCCGGAGCTGTCCTCCCGTGGGGCACCGGACGGAATAAACACACCTTCAGCTGCCGCGGCCGCTTCCACACCCCCACCCCATTCCCCCGGCTCCCCTTCTCGCCCGAAAAGCACAAACTTGCGCTGAGACGGCTCCGCAGCTGAACGCGACCCCAACCACCCCCTTAAATCACAGCAACGCACTGCTCGCGCGGAGCTCAGCCCGTCCCCGCCCGACCGCCCCGCAGGGGAGCCCCGTCCCCCCGCACCTTCCCGCTGCCCCGTCCCCCCACGCCTTCCCGCTCTGCGTTCCCCCGCTGCACACCCGCTCGTGGTTACGGGTGCTCCCGCAGCCCTGAGCGAACGCGGGCGGGGGGGGGGCGGCAAAGGAAATGCGGCAATTTCGGGCAGTAAATGTGCCGATTATGCTCTTTCTCTTCCACCCCACCCTATAGATACCGCACGTTAAGCACCAGCCCAAACACCACCGGCCCCTTCCCGCGCCGCCTTCATTTCCCGCGGGGCTCTTTTTATTTTTTTTTTTTATTTATTTATTTTTTTCCCCCGAATCGCCAGACCAGATGAGCTCGAAATAAGTGATGGATCGCTTCGGGGACCGGCGAGAGGAGAGGGAGTGAGGAGGGGACCTGTTAGTGCTGACTCCGACCCGGGGAAATGCCGCCCGCGAGCGCTCCCGCTGTGACTGCGCCGCACACCGCTCCGCATCCCTCGCTCCGACCGGGGGGGGGGCGACTGTAACATCTCATCGGGCCTTCCCCGCGCTTCATCCCCTCCTCCAGGAGAGCGGGGCTTGGAAGCGTGAGCATTAACTTCGGCAATCAGCATTCGGTTTCTTTGGAAGGAGGCTGAACGGTCTTTAACCCAATTTTTTTTGTTGTTGTTTTTCATTTGTTCGGATGACATTCCCTGTTCCGCTCCCCCGCGGCGTGTACCCCCCCACACACACTCACACCCCTTTTCTTTTCATCATCAGCAAATAAAGATTAGGTGGGCAGATTATAGAAAGCGTTTTCAGCCCTGCGTTGATCTTTATTCCGGAGCCTTTGTGATGATATTGATGATGATGATGGTCAAGTGGACAGTTTGATTTTTGTGTTTGGAGCTAGTTATAAAGAATCAATATTATATCAAGGGGTAACTTTCGTGATAAAGGACTTTAACCACTCCGGCTATTCATCATAAGTCTGTAGCAAGCAGATAGGTCAAAAGAAATTATATTGCACTAAAGAGTGTGTCTTCTTATCTCTCCTATGCCAGGGGAATAAGGGACAAGCCGATCGATACAGTAGCTGTTGTATACTTCTTGCAATTATCAATAGCTGATTTCGTCTTTTGAGGCCTGCATCTATTAATACAAACTAATAATAATCAGAAGAGCATATCTGTAGCCAAGGGGATGGAAGTTTCTATGCTAGACGGCACTATTTATAAAGCTAGAGTTAGTGAACAATGGTATATCGTGTGTGTGAGTGTGTGTGTGGTATGCACATATACATTTTAATATTAATCTCACTTGTCATTTTCGGAAGCACACAGATTTTTGCAAAGGGGCCAAAAGCACCGATTTTATATGCACGCTGTATTCTCACACGTACCTCCCGGAGCGTGCGCTGACAGACAAGCACTGCAACACCAACACAGTGGTTTGGTACATACATCACCTATGCACCTATACGTGGACATGACATGCATGTACGAGCTTAAATGCCTTGATAATATCCCCACAACTATGTGCATTACAAATATTCCACAAGGTGTTTAAAATCCTTGGTTAAATGAAAGTATCATCTGTTAGGCTACGGAACGGCAGTGGATGGTAATTGGAGTTTGCTAAGTGTGAACATAAGCTTCTGTGTATATGAATCGATGGTTATTTAGATCCAAGGGTGGCGTGATATTAAATAAAAGGAAAAGTAGCTGAAATGCTTAAGGCAAAACGTTTCGCCACAGTTGTGCTGTAGGCTGGTTCGCTAAATCTCGAGGTGGGATTAGTTACTTTCAAAAAAAAAAAAATTGTAATAGGAAAGAAACATCTTTATAATTGACAATTGACATGCTGTTTGGGTTAGGCTGTGGTAGAGCAAGCACAGATTTCCCTCTGATGGAAACATTTATCATCGTGATTGCTGCAGAGTGGCAGGTGGTGTTATCAATTACCTCCTCTTACCAATAATAATATTAGTATGGTAATATCTTTGTTCATGTGAGAACGAATTAGTGGTCAGTTGTTGCAGCTGTAAACGAACAAAACTGTGCTGGATTTAACCCCAAACAAAAGTTGCGGTGCACAAAATCGGTGGGAAGATGCTGCTGCAGCTTGCCAGGAAGAGTAGATAGAAAATAAAGCCCATATAATTGCACGCCCCTTCGAATAAAGTTGCTGATCAAAATAATAACTGGAGAAGAAACGTCAGATCCATTTGACCCGCACGCGGGTAGCTGTGATGGGTTTAAGAACAAGCATCTTGTGCAGAGCATGAGCGCAGGCAGAACTCCGCGTGCGCTCTCTGCACTCGCTCTGGTGGGAAAGCTTTCCGCAGGGTTTTATCAACCCCGAATAAGGCTAAAAAACAGAGCAAGCCCGTAACTAGGTGTCCCATTAACGTACAAAATAAAGCACTAGTTGGTATATAATATTCTGAAGCGGGCAGGATGGTATTGTGTGCCTTCTGACGGTGCGCGCAACACCGCGAAAAGCGAAGACAATTAACAAATGAGACGTAGTCATGGAGAGGAAAACAACTTTTGCTCCCCATCACTGGTGAAGTGTTTTAGCGGACCCCCGGGCAGGGAGGGGGAGGGGGGTTGTGCCGGGACACGCGTGACTGCCGCCGCCACGTCCCCTGCACGCAGAGTTGCGCGAAGATTTGCGGGGCTGAGCGGTTCCCCCCCGCAGTGCCCGTGCTCCCCGCAGCCCGGCTTCAAGCGGTGCAGCAGATTTTTTTATTTTTTTTTTCCGCTCTCGGGTGATGAGGAATAGTTAAAAGGTCCGTGGAAAACTTTGCGGTGTAATAAGGAGTCGGGAGGCGGGGGGCGGCGGAGCCGCGTATCACTGCGGAACTTTCCGCTCCCGAGCCCGCGGCACTGCCGGGGATGTGCTAATGTCGGGAGATACAAATCTGGTAATTATCCCTCTCCTGCCTCTTGTGTTCTCCATTGTTCATCAAACGTGAAAGACGGGATTATTTAATTTTCCACTTAGAGATTCTCTCACGTTCCGCAAAATCATATTAATTTTCAATCATTTTACTTTTCACAAAGGACGAAGTTTGAGTTTACAACACCGCCGAGGAGGTGCCTTTGCTTTTTCCCCTCCCCACCTGGCGCTCGGAGAGAGGCACTTTTACCCCCCTCCCCAGGAACCCGTCCGCTGCGGGGGGGAGCTGCGCGGCCAAGAAACCCAAACCCCCGAAGTTTAGGGGAAAGACATGTTGCCTGAGCAACAGCAAGAAATCCTTTCAAAAGACGACTGGATGAAAATTGACACTTTTCTGGTATAACTGGGGGGGGGGGTAGAGGGTGGGAAAGCGCGTCTCTCACTCCGGGCGAATGTTTGGGGCCCGGGGGGCAGCGGAGCCCCTTCGCCCCCAGCACGCTGGGGGAATGTCCCCCTCTGGGTGGGCACGGGAAGCCCCACTCCAGCTGCCCACTCGCGGCCGCGGTGCTGAGGGTCACCTGAAAGCCCGCAGACACTTCCACCCGCGCTCTGCCCGTGACGGGATGCGGGATGCACACACGCGTAACGTGTTATCCGGGTGCAATAAATCCCTATTTCTGACAGGAAAAAAAAAAAAAAAAAGAAGAAAAAAAAAAAAAGCTCAGTTAACGGGCTCGTCCCATCCCACTTCAAATGAGAAAATCACATCAGATCGCCGTTGTCACGCGTGTCCGCGGACATTGCAAACGAGGCGCCCTCGGTGCGGCAAACTTGCAGCGGGAGCGGGTGCGGGGAGGGAAGGTGCGGTAGGATCGACAGACAGCCAACAAGTTTTTTAATCCTGGAGCGGGCAATCCTGTCGAGGCGTCCCGTGTGTGCCCCCCCCATCCTCCCGCAAACGGAGGGCAGGGAGGGACAGGCGGCCGGCACCGGGCAGGCACGGATCCAGGGGCTCGGAGGTGTTCCCTGTGAGGGTCGCGCCCGTTTCTAACGAATACCTCCCCCCGCAGGAGCGGCTGGGGGTGCCCACGGCAGCACACTGTCCCGAGCGGCCTCGGCTGCCGCCTCGGACCGTGGTGGGTTTTCCCAGCACCCGGAAAAGCGGGGAATGAACCGAGAGCCCCGAGAGGCGGTCACGGGGCTCGGGGTACAGCCACAGGCGGGGAAAGTCGGGGCGCCCTGGGGGCGGGTTACCTGCGCTGGGGGGGGTGAGGAGGAAATCCCTTTCACTCATCCCCGGCCCCACACGCGGAGCTGTGCGGAGCGGCGGGCAGGCACCGCTCTGCGACCCACAGAAGAAAAAAATGAAATAAAATAAAATGACATAAAATAAACCTATATAAAATAAAATAAAACTATATAAAATAAAATACAATAATATAACCCCACAAACCAGCAGAGGGGGTTCCAGGGGCCGCTGGAGGAGCCTCCCCCCGCGCCCTAAAACCACACGGGCAAAAAGTTGCGCACCCGGGCAGTGAGCGCCCCGCGGGGCCCTGCGCGGTGCAGCGCGGTGCGGTGGCGATCGGTGACGGCGGGGTACATCCTAGCGGCGGGTCCCCGCCATGGTAGCGGGCAGGGACGGCGGCGGGAAGTGGCGGCGGCCACGGGGCGCTGGGAGCGCTGCGCGGTGGCGGGGACGGCGGCATCCCCCGGGTGGACGGAGGGTGCGGGAGAGGACGCGGGGCGGCCGGACGGGGGGGGGTCTCGGCCCGGCTCCCGGCAACTCGTAATGCGGTAGAGGGGAAAAGGTGGGGAGTCTCTCCCCCCTTCCTCACTTTTACAAAAAGGGGGGGTCTGGGGGAAAGCCGCTGCGGAGGGAAGTGCGGGCGGGGGGGGGCCTGGGGGCAGCGGGGCTTGCGGGGCTGGGGACAGCCCCGGCGGGGGCAGCCCCGGCGGCGAGGCACGGGAGGCGGGGGAGGAGGAGGAGAGTAGGAGGGGCTGCCGTGGGACCCGCGCCGCTCCCAAACTTGGAAGTTTATCTGCCCGAAATCAGCGGCGGCCGCGGTGCGCGCAGCGCTGCTCGGAGCGGAGCGGAGCATCCACAGAGCGGCGGAGCCAGGCAGGGTGAGGGACGGGGCATCACCCCTGCGACAGCAGCGACGCCAGCGACAGCCACCCCTCCACACGCGCAGCTGGGAGAGGATGCGTACTATGTGCTGGAGCCCACGGACTCGCTGACCGGCGCACACGCGGGACTGCTGTCACTAGCGAAGGGGGCACGCGGCTGAGCGGGGGGCAGCGGAGTGCGACACAAAGTCACCACAGCCTGAAGGGGTGGGGGGAAGAAAAAAACTTCCTACCAATGGACAACAGGAAGTGACCGCCACCGCCACCGGGGATCTCTGCCCGGAGAAAGGCGCCGCAACACAAAGGAGGAGGGAGGAGAGGTGAAAGGCAAAACTGCCCGAGGTCTGCGGGTGCGCTCCGGCAGGAGAGAGCGAAAGTCAGCGGGAAGAAGAGGCAGAGCAAGAGACGGGCTGGGAGAAGAGCTGGAGGCAAGCGTGTGAAGATCCAGGGGAAAGAAGAGCGGAGCAGCACACGCGCACACCGAAAAGGGAGGGAAAAAGAAAAAAAAAAGCATACACAAAAGTTTATTTTCCTCCTGGGAAGAAATTACTCACACGCACGGCGCGATCAGACGCCTCACCGATCAACTTCTGGGGACAGAGACCCGGAGAGGAGAGGGCACGGAGTGATGGGAAGAAAGAGAGACAGAAAGAATTAGCAAAAAAAAAAAAAAAAAAAAAAAAAAAAAAGCCTGAAGAGAAAGCGAAGAGAGCAGAAGAAAGCGGAGCGAAAGAAACTGCGAGAGGGGGAGAGACAAACAGAGAAGCGAAGCTCGTGACCTCCGCCGAGAAGTGATCCTTGCACATATGTTGTGTAAAGTGTGTGCAAAACAGAGCCCTCCTGCGCTGTCGCTGTCGCGGCGGTGGGCGCCTCTCGCCGCTGCCGGGCAAGCGCATCCTTCGGCGGAGCGAAGCGGCTAATTGCTAATTGCGAAGCCCCCGTCCGTCATTTGCATATGCAGCCCGAGCCCGCTGGAGCCGCGCCAATCCGCGCTCGCCCTCAGCACCATTAATCGCCATGCATTATTCACCACCGTAATTACAGAGCCCCATGCGCGCTCCGCGCAGCCGCCCCCGCCCGCCGCGCACCCCCGCCGCACCGCGCACCCCTCCTCGGCTTATCCCCGCTCCCCACGCACTCCCCCGCTCCCTCACTCCCACTTTGGTTGGGCTGGATAGCCGTGCTTTTTTTTTTTTTTTTTTTCTTCTCTCTTCCCCCC
Organism: Podargus strigoides; assembly: GCA_028020825.1. Lineage (NCBI taxonomy): Eukaryota > Metazoa > Chordata > Aves > Caprimulgiformes > Podargidae > Podargus > Podargus strigoides. The sequence continues at coordinate 77,215,351 of CM051620.1, forward strand.
CCCCCCCCCCCCCCCCCCCCCCCCCGTTGCCTTTTCTGTTGTTGTTTCCTCGGTGCGTTCTGCAACTCGACTTTTATTTGCAGCCCCCCCCCCTCCCCCCCCCCTCTCGTTCCCAGTACCCCCCCCCGCCCCGCCGCTGATGCCTGTGCGCGGAGCGGGGCCGGGCCGGCTGGGCTAGCAGCATGTCTCGTCGGAAGCAGGCGAAGCCCCAGCACCTCCGGTCGGACGAAGAGCCGCGCACGGCGGAGGTCCCCGATCACGGTAAGGGCTCCAGCCGCCGCTGCGCCTTCCCTCCCCCTCTGCCGCCGGGAGCGCCGCTCGGACGGAGGCGGGTGGGTGCGCGGCGAGGGTGGGCACGGGAGCGCAGTTCCTCTGCGGCCGGAGAAGGGCAATGGGAGCGGCGGGGGGAAGCGGCGGCGGAGTTAGCGGGGAAGTTCGCACTTCAGCCAAGTTGCTGCCGCCCCCCTGCCCAGCTCCTCCGGCAGCTCCCCCCGGCCGGCCGGGGCTCCCACCGCGGGGCCTCGGGCCCTGGCTCCCCGTGCCGCAGCTGCATCCGCATCCTCCTCCGCATCCTCTCCGCCGCGCTCCCTCGCTCTGTTTTTTTGGGCTACCCCTTTTTTCTCCCTCCGCCCGGTGGAGGCAGGAGCCGTGGGGGGGGGTGTCTGGCAGGGGATGCCGGGGGGAGCCAGGCGCTGTCTCCCGGGCTGCCCGGCGCAGGTTTCGGGCAGCCCCGTTTGGGCTCTGAGCTGCCCTGGTTCCCCCCCCCCGGGTCACCCCGGGGGCCGGCGGCGGAGGGGACCCCAGTGGGAGCGGGGAGGGCCGCCCGGGTGCGCCGGGGCAGCAGAGTTGGTTTCATTATTTTCGAGGAGGTTGAGCAGCAGCTTTTCGCCCCCCCCCCCCCCATCTCGCCGCTGCCTTCTTCCCCTAGCTCTGCTGCGCCTGTGGTAGGTGACACGGAGTGCCACCACCCCGCCAGCCCCTGCCTTCCCCGGCCGCGGGCGGTGGGAACGGGGTATTGCCCGGCCGCCATTCCGCGCTCCCGCCCCGCACACGGGCACACGCACACTTGCTTTAATCCGCCCGGTCTGCTGGTGAGCAAGTGTCCAACGCAGGGCAGGGTCGGGCTGTAATCGCCCCTTATTCCCACTTGGCTGGAATTTTTTTCGAGGAGGACTGCAGGGTTTTTTGTCTTCCTTTTCCTTTTTTTTTTATTTATTTTTTGGGGGGGTTAATTTCCTTGCAGCCCTCGGCACTGCAGCCTGCAAAGGCATGTCGCATGTCGCAGCTTTTCCTGGGCGAAGTTAAGAGCTTCCACTTGAAAGTTTTTCTTTCCCCCTTCGCATAGAGCCCACAGCTTGCTTAGTTCCTCGCACAACCACCCGGGAGCCCCAACGTTTTCTGCCTTCTGTGCAGGCCCCTCGCTCCAGTGTCTCATCCCCCTCTCTCCCTCCCTTCGAAAAGAGAAAAAAAAATAAAATAATTCTCTTGTTTCCAAACTATAATGACTTTTGAGTCGCATCTGTGGGGAGGGAAAGGCAGCGAAGTTGAAGCCTGAGGAGGATTTCGACTGTTGTAGCTGAACTTTGCAGCCCTGGACCTTAAGGCAGCGTGGATCCCCTTCCCCAGGTTAGAACATCTGTCAGGCTGGGGAATCGTTTCGCCTCCTGCTCCTTCCCAGGGCTTTTGGGGAGCCTGGGACTGTGTGCCCCCCCCCGCCCGGGACTGCCGAGGGCTGCTCCAGGAAACCCGCTTGGGGGTTCACAATGCACCCAGAGAAATGCATCCCTCTCTCACAGCACAGGAGCAAAGCAGTGCAGTTTCAGATTTTTCTTTCTTTTTCCTTAGGAAGCGGTGGTTGTGTAAAATAAATTAGTATGGGTAAGCAGATGAGAATTATTATTTTATTATGTAAGCAAGATTTGCTGAGCCCAGGCTCTGTGGGGGTAGATTCTAGGTCCGAGAATTTATCCCTAGCATTATAAACTTTTACATGCTCTGAATCCATTTCAGTATAGAAAAATAAAACCCCAGGACTTCATTATGACGCTCCTGGCAAGTTAATAAATTGAAAAAAATTGTTAAACTAGGTTTTTGTTTTGTTATGTGAATCTTATCTATGTAGCCATGTCACCCGAGATTAGAACAAGAGATATGCTAAAAAGAAACGCTTGCATATGGTGGGTAGATTAAGGACAAAGAATCTTTTTGTCATGGAAATGTTTTTTTTTTCCCCCCTTTTTTGGGGGGTTTTGTTTTGTTTACTTCATCACATAGAATTTCTCACACTTGGTTTGTTTTGTATTGCCCTCAATGACTACATGATCAAATGAATGGATTTATTTCTGCCGAATGAGAAAGACAGTCTTTCCATCAAAAGGACTACATTGCATCCCAGTGAGGAATTTTAAAGCGTTATTATTGTGGTCTCTGAATAGCACAAAATCGGCTTTCACAGCAGCCCCAAAATGCAACAATGTCAATACTTTTCAGCCTTAGAGGGCTGTTATCAAAATATGCTACGTTTCCTTTTATTAAAACATATTTTAATTAATAGAGCGAACCCATTCGTAGTTAACAATTAACAAGCTAAAGTAGTGCTGTTGGTTTTGCACTTTCGTTTGAGAAATGTGAAGGAGATGGAGAGGGGCTACGGGAGTGGGGGGCTCGCTGGTGCACGGTGGTGTAATGTAAATCATGTCCACGTTAGATGAGGAAGCCTAACGATTGCTTTCCTGGAAGCAATTTCATAGGCCAGATATAACGAGCGCTCCAAATCTCATCAATTAAAACACTTCTTGTCAAGTCAGTAGTCTTCGCTTCTGTTCACAGCTGTAAGCAAGATATTGCTACAGTTCCTCAGCGTGTTTTGCAATAGGCCAGAAATAGTTTGCATGGTGCAAGAATATTTGTTGTTTTTAGAAAGCAAACTGTTGAAGCAGTATTGTTTGATCTGTGCAGCCTTTTCACTAATTTGGCTGTTTGTCTTAAGAGGTGGAAGTTGTTTTTAACACAAGATTAAGCAAATGAAGCTTATTAATTATTTAATGAAATCGTGTTTAATATCACCTCAAAATAGATTTTATTAAGTGAAGCATTTAAAAATGAATATCCCACCAGCGTAATCCTTGGAATGAAGGGATGTTGATAGTAGCGGAGAGGAGCCTGGCAGTTTGGGGAGCAGAATGGAATACAAACCCCAGCCCGGATTTTAAACTGACTGCTCTGACCGTAACTTTCATGCTAACGTTACCACAGCAGTTTCCTGAATCAGAGCAGATAATTCTATAGCCAGCTTGGGGTACAGCATAACACAACTACATTCAAACGGGATGATTTCAAGGTGGTGAGCGACTGTTGGAAATCTGAAGATAATTAGCAATGTCATCAACTACAGATTTACACTCAAAAGCATTTGAAATTATTTGTCAAAAGTGAAATGATAAAAAAATACTTTTATTAATTTTAAAAGGAGGTGTTAAAAAGCAGCTAGTGATATATTACTTGAATAATTGCATTGTAGAAGAGTGAACAAAAGATACTTATTAAAAAACCCAAACAACACTTCAATCAAGGTTACTAAATTAGAAGATACGATAGAAATCATCTAAAATCAGCAGCAGAAGGACTCAACTGAGTGCCTGCAGAATACAGTGATCTCCGCTTCTCAGTAAATGTGAAGTATTGTACGAGGCGGAATTACATTTCTGATACATTTGCCTAATTCAACAGATTATAAACATATCGGAACTGCAGATGCAATGCACATACTTCAGCTCCAATTAATTTTTATATTAAATTATGGACATAGCGTTTGTATTTTTAAAGTAGAGATGATAAATGTGGGGGGTTTGTAATGCTAAAAAGTGATGCTTAGGGTATGCAAGTGAGGTTCTGGTAAGGGTGATGGCAAATGGTGCTGTGTACTTTTTCAGGTGAAGTTTCTGGCAAAGATGTATCATTGTTCAGTGTGAGGTGGAAGGGATACCTTGTAGTGAGCTGTGCCATGACAGTTTTCTAACCTGCCTTTTGCAGTCATTTTTAAAAATACTGTCCCTGTTCCCCCCCTGCCTCCCTTTCAATACATACAACATAGTCTACACTGATTGATCTTTTTCATCCTGGTAAAGTGGGGTTGGGCTGTGCAGTTTTGAGCAGTTCGTGAAGGCACTTGGTATTCTCCCGGAGTACATACACAGACACACATGCTCCGCTGCAGCACCGACACAGTTTGCTCTGGAGCAGCTCCACATGAGGGTGTTCACTGTGCCTGCGTGTACAGAGGGCAAAAACACATTGTGGAGGGACGTTCCTATGGACAAAACAGAGGTTATTCCGTGTCTGTTAGACACTGTTGCCTCTAAAACTTGGGAAGTCACAAGCAGCTGTCGGTAAACATAAAGCTTATGTGATTTTTGCAAATGTTTGTTCTGAGGAAACTGTAAGGAAAGGCTTTATGTTTCATAAATAAAGGTCAAATAACTATTGCTATAAATTGTCCCTTTGACAAGAAACGGTAATTGAAACTTTACCTAAATAGTTCTGCTGTTACGGCAGAGACTTAACATTCAAACTGTGCAACATCTGTGTTTGTATAATTTTTAAAATATTCTGTTGTGAACTGTATTAGCAATAGGAAAATATTTGGAACAATAAGGAAACTGCAACAATCAGCAGGTTTGCTGATGTATGTGTAACAATGAAAGCAGACAAAACTGGGTCAGACTTTATCTAGTGGTGCTGATCTTGAGGGAGTTTTACCATCTCCTGAGGTGGACATTACAGCTCTTTTTCTCGAGTGGGAGAGAAGAAATTTTGAAAGGTGTTAGTTTGAATTCTTTGTACTTGAGCTATTAATATGCATGCATTTAGCTGTTGAAAATTACTTCTTGCCTAAGAAAGAGGAGAAGCTACAATTCAAAAAATGGGTGGCATTTAAAAAAAAGTAAAAATAAATTAATAATGAGTATTAGTGCCATTTCTGAAAAATAGTCTGAGTCCTGCGAAGATTTTCTGGATACTTTCCTTCATTTGATGTGTTGACTGCCAAGCCAGGGCAAGCAGATCTGTTGACTCTCCATCAGTCAAGACATGAGTCAATCACTTTTGCTGATAATAAACCAGGTCTGGCATGGCGTTAAAATAGTTCAGTACTGACACATTTTCCAAAAGAAAGCATGTAAAAATATTTATTTTTTTTTTTTTTTGTAATATTGCATTTGTAAAATTAATTTGCTTTTATTTTTTTTTCAGAGGAAGCACGAGTAAATCTAGTTGCAGCAGTAAATTTTTTTTCAAATTGTAAAGGACCAAAATCCTGTTTATTTTATCCTCCTAAAATTTTCCAACTAGTGAAGGTTTTCGATTCAATTAAAAAAAAAAAAAAAAAAAAAAATTAAAAAAAAAAAGCGGGGGGTGGGTGGAGAATTTAGGCCAAAATATGCTTTTAGGAGCTTGTTCGGCTATAGCGCTCTTACACATAGAGTATGTTTCTTCTTATCAAGGAAAACCCCTTCAAAATTGGGAAAGATAGAAAAATAATTGTTTAAAAGGGTGCTAGAAAACCATAATGTGTTTTTTAATGTTTTTCTTTTAAGTTGAAAAGCAAACAGAGTGGACTGAAGAGCGGGGTTTTTAGTATTTCCTTGCTGTAGTTTAAGTACTCAAAGTGAGCACACTTCAACATTTAGTATGGGGGAAGCTAAATCTTTAAAAAGAGCTCTTCTGAGACTCTTATTGCCAATCTCTCTCTAATACCGGTGTCCCCACCCCACCCCGCTTTCACCACTCCCCCCCAAAAATTTGGACCCTCTCACTGGTTGAAAAAGAAGCACTAGAAAATTTCCAAAGTTTTGATGCGGAGTGAGGCACATGGAGGTGTTTAGGAAGGGCTGTTGACCTCCTCCAGGAGCTGCTTGGCTGGCCCGCCAGGGTGGGCACTGGGTGGGCGCTGCCCTGTGTGGGTCACCCAGTGGGGCTGCTGGAGGAGCTGAGCCTGCAGCTGGGGAGAAGGTGGGAGTGCAGAGTGCCAGCAAGCTTCCCCAGGACTCTCCCTGAGGGTGGGTAGTTAGAAGTGCTTTGACAAGGCTTGCTGATTTAACCTTTGCCTGCTTTGCCCTGCCAGGGGTGGCCACTAGATGTCAAGCTCATAATACAATTAGTCCATCTGTGCGGCTGACCTTGGCAGCGCGGCTTACCACTGTTCTGTTAAGTGTTAACACTGAATTGGAGTGTTAACTAGAGATCCCTCGGAGTTTGCTACATGCTGTACAGCTTATCAAATGCCCATCTAGTTCGGCACAAGTGTTTACAGTTCTTAAAGGAGGAAAAAGGTTTCCTTTTGTGAAGCCCAGCATCCTGAGCTGCTTAATTAACCCTGCAGGTGCCACGGTGTTTTTGTTTCAGTTAATCAAAACCGACTTGCTAATCAGTGTTCCAGAGAGCTCTTCTCCTGGTGCCGTTGGATAGTTTTATGTTATGATTTTGTTGATGTAGTAATGTCCTCAGAGCTTCAAATGATGAAGGCTAACGAATTTGTTTAAATTGTTACGTGCTTTGCTGTCCTGTGCAGTGTATTCCATACACTGCAGTCTGTGGGATGGTAAATGAGCAAAGTGACTGAGCTGCACAAATGGCATCGAATCGCTCCAGGTTTTCTCTTCCAAGCTCTCCTGCATGTGAGGAATTTTACTCAAAGGAGTAGTGCCATTGTGTTCAGCGCTTGTAAGTTGAGTTTCAAGATGCTTACGAGATGCAGGATTTGATCCTTGTGTTGGCTTCTCTTGTTGTGAGCCTCCAAACACAAATGCATTGACGTTCCTGGGGCTGTTCAGAGAGTGGCTGGTTTCATTCTGTGGGGTGTTAGAGTTACATAGTTTAAGATGTAGTTAATCAAATACTTTTCAAAACAGGAAAGCTGTGCAGTATCTAGTGCTCTGCTTCTTTCTTCTAGTTTATTCGTTTTGTTTTGTTTTGTTTTTCAATGTCTTTTTCACATCAGCTGTGTTAGAAGTATTGACCTCAATTATTTTTTTTTTTTAGGATTCCCAATAAAACTTAATGCGTTCCAGGTAAACTTAGTTCCTACAAACGTCAGCATATTTGTACACCACCCGAAATGAATGTATACATGCCATAACAGCAAACTGAAGAACTGTTTCTATTGTTTTAAAAACGTAACGCGTGTCTTTAATACGATACCTCGCACAAATATTCCGAACCATTTGTGCAGCTTGCATCTGTTCCACATCTGCGTGCATGCAGAAAGGTGCCAGTGTTTGAGACAACGAAGTGCTTTGCTGCACAGATTAGGAACTGCAAATGTTTTAAACAGAATCCAGTTAGTGCCTGTGCCACAGGTGGCTGTTACTTAACAAATTCTGAGATTTAGGCTACTGAATAGAGCAAACCGAGTGTGTCAGGGCAGTCCCGGTTTTTGCATAGCAAGAGTGCCCTCCACTGTTCAAATCCACACTAACAGCTTTTGTGGTCTGAGAAAAAGGACAGAAAATTTTTCTATTGAGTCTGGAATTTCTTCTGCATTGTTAAACACAGTAGGGGTCTCTATTTGTCTCCTCCTGTTTCGCAGCTTGGGCTCAGTATTTGATAATTCATCTTTCTTTATGGGATTCAGAGCTATCATAAAGAGTTAAAAAGAATTAATTTGCAAGAAAATAAACGTGTTCTAACAATTTAAGAAAACTTTCTTTAAAAACTCTTTCAATTGTAAGGGATGATAAAGCTAAGGAAAAAGTAATACTGTTCTCAAGGATCAATACGTTGTTACAAGGCTGCTGTTTCCAAACGAATACAATTTTGAAAACAACTTTATGGCTTTGAAAATATATTTTCTTTATTTACATTGTGCTTGGGGAAAAATAAGTTTGTGTATTCAAATGATAGTAGTCAATAGTATCAATGTGCTGTGCTCAGAGCTTTATTTATAATATTGCTTGTTTAAATACACAGAAGTGTGTGAGCTGCACTGCGAAACGATTACTGTATTTGTGTGCAAGAGCACTTTATACGTCTGTCTTCATAGTTAGCAGACATTTTATCTTTAGCTGATGTTAACAAATGTGGGTTTTTTTCTGAAACTTCTTCACAGTTCGTATGCTGCTTTTCAGTGAAAGATCGGTGTTTTCTTCCTGCAACAAATTCCTACATCTAGAAAATATTGATTAAATCTCGATTATGCAGCTCTGAATGTAGAAATAGTAGTAATTTGTATGAGACTTTTCAGTGCTTTCATTTGTATTATTGCGTATAGTCTAAAAAGAAACTTCAGAAAATATTTTGCTCACACATTTGTTGGATTCCTTTACAAGACACTTCTGTTTGCTTCAGGAAGGTATCAGCAATTCAAAACTGATGAAAGACTAGAAAATGTTGATTCTCTTGCCTGATTTTCTCCAAGTGTCTTACGAATCATACCTAATTTGAGGATGTTATGACACAGAGTAACAAAATATAACAAAACACTGAATTATCAGAGAACATTTGATTGTAACAGTCCTTATTTAATATAATTGGAATGGTGCTTTTCAGATCATTTGCATGTACAGAACTAGAAGTGATTTAAGTGGAGACAAAATGAAAAGGTTCCGGAACAAAGATAAAACACAGTGGAGTCGGCTGGGGCTTTTTCCAGACTGGAAGCAGCTAGTCCTAAGAAGGGGCAGTTAGTAAAGAACATACGTTTTCAGAATTAACCTGACTAGAATGTGATGTTTAATTTCTACAAAAATAGATGGCAGCATTTTTGAAGCATCCGTTCGTTATATTTTCCCTTGCATGTCAAGACAAGAGGTTTTCCTCTCCCACTGAGCAGAAAGATATATGCCTGTGGTAAAAATTCTGAACTAGTAAAGCCAGGTTTACAGATCCTGCGTGAGTGTAGTCAGCAGCTGGGGGAATTTTCTCTCAGCTCTACACGTATTCTGGTGGTGACTGAAGGAGCCACAGTACCCTCCCATCCTCTCGGACGATGGGAAAGCAGGCGGGCACCATCCTCCTCACAGCCGCGCGGTGCTCCAGCCTGAAAGGTGTTGGGTGGGTGCTCCTAGGGAGGGTGGCAGAGCAAATCCTCCCTGGCGCCAACCCCCTGCACCTCCCCCGTCGAGTCAGCGGAGCACCTGAGCCCCCTCAGGTATCGTCATCCCAAAGTGACTTTCTCAAAATACCTTCGTTTGAATTTTTTGTGGGCTAATTTTAGGGCCAGAGCCGGGTGACACGAAGTGCCAGGGCGCAGCTGGAGTCACCGCGGCTCTGCGGGTTGGTACCTGCACAGGAGCTCGCTCCGGGTACCGCTTGAGAGATGTTGCCTGCAATTTTTCACCTGTTTTCATAGGCGAAGCTTTACGTGTAGCAGCTTCAGATTAGTCTGTTAGCTGTTAGACTGCTAATGAGAAAAAGAAAATAACTGAGAGGTTATTAGTGGCTGGGATCCTGACTGCTTGACAAAACTCCCATTCAACACCTTTTGTGTAAGCAAGAACTGCAGAATTCAGCCCATGTCTATAAGATTAAACAAGTGCTCAATTAATTCCCCCAAAGTCCTTGAAAATTTTTACTGCACCACACCCTCACTGTACTAATAAAAGCGATCATTTCTCTTCAGGAAAAATAAAAGAAAAAAAATTAAATTCTTCGGTACTTAATGGATTTAGTAATATGTCAGAAGATTAAAGCAAGCTATAAAATCTGAGGAAACATGGAAAATGTTATGTTTTCCTGAAATAGGTATAAGCTGCAATTAAAACCAAAAATTAATTTTTAGCTTAATATTTTAACATTTGAAAATTTTAATAATCTGGAGTAATGATAAAATGTTGGTATTGCTTTCTGTTACTCATGAAGTGATAAAGTTTTAACAAACACTAAAAATACCCTTTCATGTGGTGACATACACTTCTAAGCTGCTTTTTTTCCTGTTGAAGTCGGTGAGGACGTAGGCTTCAAAAGCAACAATAAATATATAGTGCCTTGGTGCATTCATATTGTTAAGTACTATTGAAAGGGATGTTAAAAACCTCATTTGTTAAATACTGGGGCAATGTCTATTTCTCCAATACACATATATAAATTAAAAATATTTATCAGTTGTCATTTTCAGTCTTGCTTTTCCCCCCCCCGGAGTGCTTGGTTCAGGCAAGAACACAAAGACTGCTGTTTGCATGACTAGTTCGTATTCTTTCAATCCCACTGATTTCCGTGGTGTTTCTAATGTGAGTAAAGGCTACTCATTTGAGTAGGAGTTGTTGGATTGAGCCCATAGCCTGTTGTTCTGTGAAGCATCTTAGTAGCCTCAGTGTGCTGTGCAGCGAATGGCCTGTCATCTATGGCAAAGCAGCGTTTCTGGTGGTTATAATGAGAAAATGAATCACCTGCTTGCTTATACCAGTGCAGAAAGTGAAGCTTTGAGAGAGATTGAACTTGTTTGATTTCTTAAGAAATGCTGAAATAATAGATCCTAAATGGAAAATACTGTGGTGAGGTTCTTTGAGGTTCTTCTACCTTGAAGTTGATTTTGGGGGGGAAAAAAACCACCTTAATGACTCTCTAGCACTGTTCTCTAAAATATTTTTCAAAAGCAGTCCTTGAGGTTTCAGGACAGATGATGAGATGAATGCATTTGGATTGGTAATTTGAAAAGTATTCTCACTATTTTTAAGGCTTGGGAGCTGAGGGAACGAGGAGTACAAGAGAGCTGTAGGTCCTCAGTGAGCATGGGCGCAAGCCTAGTCCCCCTGAGACAGCACAAAACTATCCTTTGATTTCATTGAGGGTAGAGCTGAGCACTGTTCATCTGACAAATACCTATACTGCTGTGTTCCACTTACACTTTTTTCACAAGTTATATTCCAAATGCCAACTGCTACTCCTTTGAGTTCATGAAGTAGGACACTAGGCTGGTTATTACCTTGAAATGCTGAAGAGGTCCATATTGATACCTTCTGGCAGTAGGCATCAGCAGTTCAGGTTTCTGTTGGAAGCTTATGCATTATACATAATAGTTTTGACATATATAGACCATGAGACTGTCCTCTAGTGCAGAAAAAAAATACCTGTTTTGATTGTAAATGTTCACATTTGGGCTTGGTGATTACTGTACGGTGTCTGAAATAATTAGCTTACCGGTGTTTGATCAGCCTCGTTCTAGATCAGAGGACGGCCATATTTGAATGGCTGCATTACCTGAATCCATCACTAATGACTTAAACCTTTTGTGCAAGGTTTGTGTAGAGAAAGCTCTCCTTAAACAAAAGAACAGCACTGTATAGATAAAAAGCTGAAAGATGAGCCACACAGTTTGCAGCTTCTTTCAGAATCAATCCTTCTTTGCAACCACGCCTAAACAGTAGTAGTTGTAGTGGTGGTAGTAGTAATAATAATCATAATAACAGGCAACTCTTATCTAGCTTGCCAAGGTTTGGAAATAAGCACTGAAAAATCTCAGAGAAAGCCTTAAGCTTAAGCACGAAGACAGCTTCGTGCGTGGTTGGCGCTACCAAGCAGGGGACTCGGCAGATTTTGAATAAGAACCAGAGGATCGGGCCCCCCCAACTGTAAAAATGTAAATCTGCAATGTAAATAAGGGTTTGTTTGAATTGTCTTAGTTCAGAAAGGCTCTGGAGAGAGGCAGACGTGTTGGGTGCCTCGCTGGTCGGCGCTCGGTGTGCTGTCACTTGGCGAAAGCTGAAGCTGTGGTTTGGAAGCCTGCTTTTGCAGTTGCTCAGGTTGGGAGGCTTTAGGTTTTTCAACAGATGCTTTAAGATACCTGCCGCCAGTATGCTCTGTTTCTGTGGCGAATCGTGGTATTTTCTGTGATATTTTTGTAACACAGTCTGGTAGTTAAGTTTCTACAGAAGCATTTACTGTAAGGATTAGTCTAGTATTGTCTAGCAGCAGCTATATATTATCGATCTTAACCCAAGCAGTGTAACAGCTTCAGCACTTTGTGCAGAAGTCTGAAATAATATCTGATTGTTTTCAGTTGCATTTTATTCCCCCTCAAAGAAGAGTTTTCCTTTTAGCCAGTAAGTACAGTACAATTTGGTGTAAATAGTACTTAAAATTAGGAAGAAAATCCCCCATTTGGCGATCATTTCTCAACAGAAAATGCATGTCTGTTTTTTTCAATGGCAAGCATTGGATACATAAATGTATAAAGTGCCATCTTAGCAGTTTTTTGAAGGTATAGTTTTGGAAGGCACAGGGAAATAATAAGTTTGAGATGTTCTGGAAGGCCAGGAAATAGTATTCGGAGCACAAATGTATCACCTTTATCAGACAAAACTCCACGCTGAAATCTGTAGGGAGTTTTAGCTCAGCGAAGACTGAAAGAACTGACATGTAATTTTGTCAAAAGCAATTTTATAGTTAATGTCCTATAAACACCTCTTTTTTAAAAGCAACTGGAACATTCCAAGATTACACTTACCTTTTATTTTGCACCACTACCTTTTTTTCCGTAACTGTTTTTGTTTTAACGATCAGTTCTGAATTTCTTGGCAATCTTTTTTTAAGGCATTCTATGCTATTGCTGGATATGTTCATAGCTGCATGAAGCTTTGTTCATGCTAAGTATAGGATATTGAGGGTGTCGGCCCAATCCTGCTCCATCAAAGGCAATGAAAGTTTTGCTATTCATTTTAGTAGAGACAAGACTGGATGCTTTATTTGCTTACTGTGCCTATCTTCGATACAAATAGCTATGTCTTTGCTTCTAGCTATGCTCAACCTCATTGCAGATACATATTACATTCCTTGCTCTGACGGGACACTTAGACTACCAGCATTCTAATAGCAAGGCAGAATGCAGTAGAATAACTTGTTAATTGTCGGCTATTTTACTTTTATTTTTAGTTGCAGTTTTTTCATTATGTTGAATTATAGTGCTAATTTAAAAAAAAAAAAAAAAAAAAAAAGGGATCCAGGAAAATAAAATAAGAGTGCA